>PVIR01035596.1:0-16355 GCA_004026965.1 Petromus typicus | reverse complement strand
CACATAACAATACTGGGTGTGGAGACCCACACCCAGCAGCAACCAGTACCACATACCACAGTGCCGGGCGTGGTGGCTCACGCCTGTCATCCCAGCACTCGGGAGGCAGAGGCAGGAGGATTGTGATGTGAGTTTGAGGCTGAGCT
Source organism: Petromus typicus (assembly GCA_004026965.1). Lineage (NCBI taxonomy): Eukaryota > Metazoa > Chordata > Mammalia > Rodentia > Petromuridae > Petromus > Petromus typicus. The sequence continues at coordinate 16,209 of PVIR01035596.1, read as the reverse complement.
CAGGGCCAGCCTGAACCACAAAGCGAGACCCTGTCTCAAAAAACCTAAAAAAATAAAATAAAATAAAATAAGGGCCAGGGATTTAGCTCAGTGGTTCTGGTACCTGCCTTGCAAGAGCAAGGTTCCTAGTTCGATCCCTGGTATCCACATAAATAATCATTGTAAAGTTTAGCTGAGTTTCATCTCGAGCAGGTAGAAGTTGGCTTATGGTGTGCTTCTAGCCTTAGCCATGGCATAGAAACTTTTGGAAGGAAGGAGTTAGTCAGAGGAAGTCAGTCCTGGTTCCAAGAATATATATGTGAGGAGAACACTAAGCTGAGGGACTTGGACGGCGACTGGTCATTGAGAGTGGAGACATTTTGGACAGGGCAGGGTGTTCCCATTCACCCTCCTGCTTACAACTTGTTTTCCTTTCTTTTGTCTGTAGCGGCCTTCCTTACCCAGTCCGTTTGTCTAGATGATACAACAGTCAAGTTTGAGATCTGGGACACAGCTGGGCAGGAAAGATACCACAGTTTAGCCCCCATGTACTACAGGGGTGCCCAAGCAGCAATTGTGGTTTATGACATTACTAATCAGGTAAGTAGGCTTGGAAGACTGCACTTTTATTGACAGGAATTAGATTTGGTGAGACAAGAACCCAGTAGTGGTGCACCCCTATAATCCTGGCACTTGGGCCAGTGAGGCCAGAAGGATCTTTGTAAGTTTGAATCCAGCCTGTGCTACACAGTAAATTCAACCCAGCCTGAACTGTATAGCAAGACCCTGTCCCCAAAAGGGGAAAAAAAAAATAGGTAGAGAGAGGAAACAGGTTCTTGAAATAGCAAAACAGGTATGCAAATTATGCTTCCAAGTTCTAAGAAGACAGGCCAAGCATGATGGTGCACACCTGTAATCCCAGCCTTTGGGAGGCTGAGGAAGGAGGATTGCTGTGAGTTTGAGGCCAGTGTGAACTACATAATGAGACTCTATCTTAAAAAAGAAACAGGTAATGGATTATCTGAGATCCTCAGTTTTGGTGAAGGGAGGACACTAAAAGGGAGACTGGCTTTTGAAGGTGTTGGCTGTGCACTGACACTCATTCCAGCCCAAACCTTGTCTTTCTCGTGTTTTCCTAGGAAACTTTTGCCCGAGCAAAGACATGGGTGAAGGAACTCCAGCGGCAAGCCAGTCCCAGCATTGTCATTGCCCTGGCAGGGAACAAGGCTGACCTGGCCAACAAGCGCATGGTGGAGTATGAGGTAAGCTTGCACACAGTTCCCCTCTGACACACTGTCTCTGTACACCCCTTTTTCCAAGCCAGCCTTCTCTGAAGACCTCATTCTTCAGTTCTTAACAAGTTAAACACTCCATCACTGTGACCTTATGACAGCCAGGGGATTTTCAAGGAGTTGAAAGAAAACCTTAGAATAGAGGCGTAGAGCAACCCGTTATTGGGTAGCAGTGTGAAAACAGGAAGGAGAGAGCAGTTAAATTTGAAGGAAGAATCCAGGCACAGTAGCACACACATGGAATCTCAGACTTAAGAGGCTGAGACAGACTGATTGCAAATTTAAGGCCAATCTGGGCAGTGTGGGGAGATCTTCTCTCAAAAAATAAAATAAGAGGGGGCCGGGGAGTTAGCTCAGTGGTTCCAGCACCTGTCTTGCAAGCGCAAGGGCCCAGGTTCGATTCCCCGGTAACCACATACCATACTGGGCATGGAGACTCACGCCCAGCAGCAACCAGTACCACATACCACAGTGCCGGGCGTGGTGGCTCACGCCTATAATCCCAGCACTCGGGAGGCAGAGGCAAGAGGATTGCTGTGATGTGAGTTGGAGGCTGAGCTCAGGGCCAGCCTGAACCACAAAGCGAAACCCTGTCTCAAAAAAACCTAAAAAAAATAAAATAAAATAAGAGCTGGGAATTTAGCCCAGTGGTTCTGGTGCCTGCCTTGCAAGAGCAAGGTCCCTTGTTTGATCCATTGTATCCATATACAACAGTGTTGGGCGTAGTGACCCAAGCCCACCAGCAATCAGAGCCACATACCACAGTGCCAGGCGTGGTGGCTCATGCTTGTAATCCCAGCACTCAGGAGGCAGAGGCAAGAGGATTGCTGAGTTTGAGAATGAGTTCAAGATTAGCCTGAACTACAAAGCAAGATCCTATCTCAAAAAATAAGTAAATTAATTAATTAATTTAATTAATTTAAAAATGGCTGGAAATGAAGCTCAGTGGGTTAGATCCCTACTACTGTTTTTTTTTTAATTTGAGTTGAGGGGCCTGTCAGGTGTCAGAACCGAGAAGCCTTTACCCTTTCCCTCATAGTTGAGATTCTTGGTCTTCTGTTGAATGGAGTGGACATGGGTTTATCTTCAGGAGGCATCACCAAATTCTGGGTTTAAGGGGGACTTGGCTTTATGGGGCTTTCGTTCAAGGAAAAGAACCTGGGAATTTGCCTACCCCTGGTTATGCACAGGAATGAAAAAGCAGCGTCAAGGGCCGGGGATATAGCTCAGTGGTTCCAGCGCCTGTCTTGCAAGCGCAGGGCCTGGGTTCAATCCCCAGTAACCACATAACAATACTGGGTATGGAGACTCACCCCAGCAGCAACCAGTACCAATACCACAGTGCTGGGCATGGTGGCTCACACCTGTAATCCCAGCACTCGGGAGGTAGAGGCAGGAGGATTGCTGTGATGTGAGTTGGAGGCTGAGCTCAGGGCCAGCCTGAACTATAAAGCGAGACCCTGTCTCAAAAAAAAAGAAAAAGCAGGGGCCGGGGAGTTAGCTCAGTGGTTCCGGCACCTGTCTTGCAGGTGCAAGGGCCTGGGTTCGATTCCCCGGTAACCACATAACAATACTGGGTGTGGAGACCCACACCCACACCCAGCAGCAACCAGTACCACATACCACAGTGCCGGGCGTGGTGGCTCACGCCTATAATCCCAGCACTCGGGAGGCAGAGGCAGGAGGATTGTGATATGAGTTTGAGGCTGAGCTCAGGGGCCAGCCTGAACCACAAAAGCGAGACCCTGTCTCAAAAAACCTAAAAAAGAAAAAGAAAAAGCAGCGTTAACTCCCTTCTACCTCCTGAGTTCCAGTATACCCCTCTCCTTGCAGGAGGCCCAAGCATATGCAGATGACAACAGCTTATTGTTTATGGAGACTTCAGCCAAGACAGCAATGAACGTGAATGATCTCTTCCTGGCAATAGGTAGGTCAAAGCAGCTTGAAGTCTTCTATCTTTCCCTTGTCAGTAGGTAAAATGAATCATCACTGATCTACATCAAAAATAGGCAGGAGTGTTTCCTTTTGTAAAAACTTTTACAAGATACAGCCCTGGGAGTATAGTGCAATGGTATAGTGCTTGCCTAATATTCCTGTAGCTTTAATTGCCAGCACCACAGAAAAGGAATGAAACCAGACCTTGGCTTTGTGGTGCAAGCCTTTAATCCTAGCACTTGGGAGGCTGAGGCAGGAGGATCGCCCTGAGTTAGAGGCCATCTTGGGCTACATGGTGAGTTCAAGGCCAGCCTGAACTACATCGTTAGACCTTGTCTCAAAAAAAGAAAGAAAGGGGCCAGGGATTTAGCTCAGTGGTTCTGGTGCTTGCCTTGCAAGCTTAAGGGCCTAGGTTCAATCCCCAGTAACCACATACAACGTCAGGCAGGGAGACTCATGCCTACCAGCTATCAGAACAACATACCACAGTGCTGGGCATGATGGCTCATGACAATAATCCCAGCACTTGGTAGGCAGAGGTAGGAGGATTGCTGTGAGTTCAAGGTTGAGCTCAGGGCCAGCCTGAACTACAAAGCAAGACCCTGTCTAAAAAAAAAAAAAAAATTAAGGACTACTATAACAAGAAAAGCTACTTTTGCTTGAGCATGGTGGTGTGTGCCTATAATCCCAGCATTGGGGAGGTTGAGGCAGGAGGATCACCATTCAAAGAAAGTTTGAGCTACATAGTGAATTATAGAAATATCTTACCTTCCTATAGTAATGGCCTCTTGTGGGCAGTTTAGTTTCCAAACAGTGAGCACTCCCTTTTCAGAATATTCCCTCACTTTTCCCACCACTTTCCATGTCCCAATACCTTTGTGTGCATGTTTAGGGGAGAGGGGCTGAATAAACTTGCCATAGTGGGGGCCGGGGAGTTAGCTCAGTGGTTCCGGCACCTGTCTTGCAAGCGCAAGGGCCCGGGTTCGATTCGCCGGTAACCACATAACAATACTGGGTGTGGAGACCCACACCCACACCCAGCAGCAACCAGTACCACATACCACAGTGCCGGGCGTGGTGGCTCACGCCTGTAATCCCAGCACTCGGGAGGCAGAGGCAGGAGGATTGTGATGTGAGTTTGAGGCTGAGCTCAGGGCCAGCCTAAACCACAAAAAGCGAGACCCTGTCTCAAAAAAAAAAAACCTAAAAAAAAAAAAAAATTGCCATACTTTGTTCTCTTCTCTTTTTCTCTTCAGCTAAGAAGTTGCCAAAGAGTGAACCCCAAAATCTGGGGGGTGCAGCCGGCCGAAGCCGAGGTGTGGATCTCCACGAGCAGTCCCAGCAGAACAAGAGCCAGTGTTGTAGCAACTGAGGGGATGGCTAGCAGCAACAAGTATGGAGCTAGCACGAGAGCTAAGACATAACCTCCATCCCCCAGCGCACAGCCCCTACGGTAACAGCACACTGAGCCCTGGCTCCCAAGGCTGCCTCCTGCCAGCTCCGTCACGGCACTTTTTAACGCTTCAGCAACCAACACCAGGCAGCTGTTGCCACTGGCCTCCTCCCTCTCCTCGGAGGCTTGGGGGTCAAGTCTCCCAGGACTTACCTTCCAAAACAGACTTTCCTCACTTTGTATTATAGGTGCAAGACAGTGACCTACTTATCTTTCCTCTTCCTCCCCTGTGTTCATCCCCATTTGTTTCAGAAAACATTTTGTCTCCTGTCTCCCCCTGCCCTTTTTGCTTTGATCAGTCCATGTTCTTGCTCCTCTTTTCCTCCTCTCCAGGGATGGAGAAGGTGGTGAACCCAGAAACTGAGAAGGGAGGTTTCTAGTTGTGTAGATTGCTGGCCCTGGGGAAGAAGGCTTCGAGCAGCAGGAAGGAAAGTTCCCTTTTGTTTCACTTGGTTGGAGTTTCTCCTATTGGAAGCATGGCAGTACCCATGAGTTGGCCTTGTGGGGGTTTTCCTAGGGAGAGGTGAGCTGGGAGGTAGGATCTCGGGAACCATGGGCGTCATGATGTTAGTGGACTGAGGAGACAGGGGTGCGGGCTCATCTGTGGCTCTGGAGCTCTTCCCAGGCCCGGTTTTCTTCACCACCCTCTTAGGTAGCTTCTTCCCTAGAGTGAGGACTGGAGCCTGGAGACCTCCAAAGAATCTTCACTGGTTGCCTGGCCCTTTGGCTTTGCTGTGATCTAACTGGAGGAGGGGCCAGGTTCTGACACCTTCCTCTGATTGTCCATGTGCTTTTCCCACAGCCCCGCCCTCCATGTCCCCCTGCAGTGTGCACTTTAATTGATGGTGGTTCTCTCGGGATACTTGTTTTATGGGGGTTCTGATTGATTTACTTGCCCTCTCACTTCCTTTCTGATTAAACCGAATCTGAGGGATAATGTTGATGGTGGGAGCTACAGAGAAGAGCTCCAGGGGCAGCTACTCAAGCCCAGTCCCCACTGCTAGCTTCCTCCCCCACCTCTAATTCTTGACCTGTATTCTTGCCATCCTCGCTCTTACCTATAGGTTTACCTTTCTGGAGAACAGCGAGCTGAGCAACTGGAGAGTGGCCTTAGGATAGCATAGGCCAAGGCAGGGGAGTAAACAGAAATCAAAGGAGAGGAGTTTTTTGTCCCCAGAGTTCACATTCAATTTGCTATCCATTACCATATTTTTTACTTCCCTGTAAATAGGTATAGTCTGCTCCACCCCTATCTCCCATCAGGCCCTATTTCTTTTTCCCCTCTGTTAGCATCTTGACTACAGTTCTTCTGTCCTTATCTCCGTCCTGCCCTCCTGTGCAACCAGTGTCCCACGAGGGGGCAGTACCCAGAGGCCTGGCGTTGGCTCCCACACATCATGTCACCTGGGGCTGTGATGGAAGTGACTGGCACTGAGGGGGCCTTGCACCTGTCTCGTGTCATCCAAGGACTTGGTCCCTCTAAAATCTCTCACCTCTCTTCACCTCTCTGATTGGGTGTTTTAGGAAGTCCCTGGGAAATCATCAAGGCAAGAGGGAACTCTTTAAATCCCTTCTTGTTCCAGTCCAGAGCTTTGGGGGGCTTGAGGAAGGTCAGATGGGCAAGGCCACGGTAGCACAGGATTGGAAGCTTTCTGCCCTTCGGCTTGCAGACTTCCTTCTGTCCCCGAGCAGCCGAGAACACCGCACGAGGCTGGGCTGGTACAGGACCCAGCTTAGATTCTTCCACTTGGGCCGCATTCCCTTCCTTTCCAGGGGCAGCCTTAGTTCCCATGGCCCTGAAACAACATGCATTTCCCTCTCCTTTCCCAGAAGCCTGTACCCCTCCCCCAAAGCACCTGGTGCCTCCTCTTACAAGTGGTAGAACTAAGGTGGCTCTGAGTCTCAGAAGTGAAACTCCTTCCTTCTGTGTGCAGCCTTCCACCTGGAGCCAGAGTGAAGATGTTTCATGCCCTGGGGCTGGGAAACCATCCCCCGGGCTTCTCCCTTCCCTGGCCCCTTAGGAACAGTATTGGCCTTGGCCTCCAGGCCTATCTTGCTGCCTTCCCTCTATTTCTACCAGCTTTTCTTCCCTACTTTGAGCTCTTTGGGCTTGAGGATCTTAGTTTTAAATTTCCTAGCTCTTCCTCTTTCTTCTGATCAGTTTTCTTTTTTTAGGGGAGGAAGGATGTCTTTTCTTTCTTTCCTTTTTTCTTCTGAGAAAGCATTTGCCTTTCTTTCCCCTTCTTCCCCAACATAACAATCGTGGTAACAGAATGCGACTGCTGATTTACCGATGTATTTAATGTAAGTAAAAAGAAAAAAAAAAAGAAAAGAAAAATGCATTAGAGTGTTGCTTTGTCTTTTGCTGTCTACCTGACACTCAAAATCAGAAACATACTCCTGCCTCTTGATACCTCCTCATTCCCTATACACATTCCCACTGCCTTTAGCCATTAGTGGTACATACATGACTCTCCCATCGAGGGGCCTGAGTTACTGGTGGTATAAGTTGATCCAGTCACTTTTACTAATGTTGGCAGTAAGACATAGAAATTATGGCCCCTCTGAGAATGTGTTAATCTTTCCTTGACTAGTAGATTTCATTTTGGAAAATAGCTCTTTTATTTCTGTTGTATCACCCCTATTTAAAAAAAAAACAAAACAAAACAGTACGTAATTTCTCAAATCTGACCCCGGTTTTCTGTTTCTAGGCCCTCAATAGAATGTATATAGATGTGGAGGTGTGGTCTCCATCTCTCAGCCCGCTGATGAGAATAGAGGGAAAAGTGACATTTGTGAATCTTTTAGAGTAATGTGTAAAAATTTATGTGTACTTTTTTTTTGAGATAGAGTCTCACCTTGTAATTCAGGCTGGCTCAGACCTCACTACGTAGCATAGGCAAGCCTCAAACTCAGCAATCCTGCCTCTGCCTTCCGAGTTCTGGGATGGCCAGCATGGTGGTGTGTGGTACTGATTGCTGGTGGGCTTGAATCACCACACTTGGCATTGTTGTATGTGGTTACTGGGGATCGAACTTGGACCTTGCGCTTGTAAGGCAGGGCCACTGAGCTAAATCCCCGGCCCTTATGTGTACTTTTTAAGGATCTTTTGCTATAATAGTTCTCAAAGGCATCCATGACCCTAGGATAAAAAAAAAAAAAACGTACTGTGTAAAAATGAGAATCGTCATGTCATATACTGGTACAAATTGTCAATGTTGAGTGTGATCATGATGTGTATATAAAATGTACCTATTTCACAATTTTAAAAATATGTTGAGTGAAATAAATCCCATATGCAAGTTTTTAAAAAACCCAAAAAACAGTACTGTGGCACACGCCTGTAATACCAGCATCTAGGGAGGCTGAGACCAGAGGGTTACAAGTTCAAGGCTAGCCCAGGCAATTCAACAAAACCAAATAAGAATGAAAAAAAGAAAGCGAAATCATTGAATTAACTTTATTAATTATGTGACTTTAACCTCAACAAAATTTTCCCCTCTGGATTTACTTTCAACTCCTACTGTGCTTAAAGCCCTTCAGTTCATCAGCATCTAACGAAAATGGGATGGAGGGTGACAAAAAAAAGTGTGGTGAAGCAGTGAGAGTTTTAATTTCCAAAGAATCAGCTAGGCACCGTGGCACAATCTGCAATCCACCACTAGCCAGTGCAGCCTCACTGAACTACACCCCAGCCCTGTAATCACTAGCAGGAAGGCTGATGGGGGATCTTGAGTTTGAGGTCAGCCTGGGCTACATAGTAGGTTCAGGACCAGCTTGTATAGTGAGACTATGTTCTAAAAAAACCCAAACGGGCTGGAGATTTGGCTCAGTGGTTCTGGCCCCTGTGTTGCAGGCGCAAGGGCCAGGGTTTGATCTCCAGTAGCCACATACCATACTGGATGTGGAGAATCACACCCAGCAGCAACCAGTACCACATACCATGGTGCCGGGCGTGGTGGCTCACGCCTGTCATCCCAGCACTTGGGAGGCAGAGGCAGGAGGACTGCTGTGATGTGAGTTTGAGGCTGAGCTCAGGGCCAGCCTGAACCACAAAGCGAGACCCTGTCTCAAAAAAAAAAAAAAAAACAAAACAAAAAACCCAAACAGGATTGATGCCAGGCAGATGTAGCAGTCCCATCCCATTTCTACTCAAAAGCTGTGGCCTTGATCAAATTACTTAGTACTCTGTGCTTCAGTTTCTTCTATAAAATAAGGTCGACGTGTTATGGTCAAACGTGTAAAGCATGCATAAGAAGTCTTCTGTGATTTCTCGACCCCTGGGTTCATACTTCCTTGGGTTGAAACTTTGAATTGACAGCCTGGGTTGGGCTTTCAGGTGTCCCTAGTGATTGATTACACCTATTTCCAAAAGGTTTAGCGCCAAAATCAACTTTTCGATGTCAGTTCCACCTTCCGTTTCTTAGTACATCCCCAACCTCACCCTGGAATCTTTTTTTTTTTTTTTTTTTTCACCCTGGCATGTTTGATTCGTGATGAAAGCGCTCCCAGAAACAGACATTGGTTTACTGACTAAGGTTGTAGCGCAATCCTCTGGCCTCCAGGGGGCAGTGTATGGATACATTTGTCTCAGGTGCTGGCTTACGTGTGACGAATTTCTATTCATTTCGTATAAAAGTAATAGCAAACATTCTATTAGTATCCTTAAATTTGCAGTAAGACTATAATCGTACTTTTGGGTGTTAAACTGATACTGCTTTTGTTAAAGGGAAATCATTTTTTAATTAGCCACACAAAATTTAAAAGGGGCATTTCTTGTTGGTTCTTTAAGAGACAAATTCAACTAAACGGTGACATGTTGAAGTCTTGAACTGCTGTTTAGGCACATTGCTGTCATTCCTCAACATAAGAGAAATGAGTGTGACCTGGCTTTCCCTAAAACAGATCAGGATTGTAGTTGCAACTGAAACACTTGTCAAAAACTGTAGAGGCGCTCGGCGTGGTGGCTCACGCCTGTAATCCCAGCACTTGCGAGGCAGAGAGAGGAGGATTGCTGTGATGTGAGTTTGAGGGTGAGCTCAGGGCCAGCCTGAACTACAAAGCGAGACCCTGTCTCAAAAAAAAAAAAACCCTAAAAACAAAACAATAGAAGCATAGTAGGGCGTGGCGGCTCACACTGTAATCCCAAATCTCAGGAGGCTGAGTCAGGAGGGTACTGACAAATTCAAGGCCAGCCTGGGCTTCACTCTGAGTTCCAGACTAGCCTGAACTACACAGGGAGAACCAGCCTCAAACAGTAGGGGCGCGGGGAGCCAGGGGTTGGGGGTGACTTCTTTTTCCACCCAGACCCCTGGCTGGCGGGCAGGCGGGGCGGAGCTTCAACCGAGCTGGGACAAGAGCTCTTCTCACTTCTGCCGCCCAGCTCAGCTCCACAGGGAGCCGTGGCCATTTCTTGCCCAGCGGGCTCTGATCGGCTCCAGGCAACAGCTGTGAGGCTCGAGACGCAGCAAGCGGTCAGCCTTGCGCTCCGGGCAGCCCGCCAGCCGGCAGCCAGGCAGCGAGAAGCCGCGGACCAATCGCGGGGGACCCGCTCAGGGGCGGAGGCTGCCTTTTCCTTCGGAAAACCGCCAGTCACGGCGCCGCTCCGCCCCCGCGAGCGCTAGCCAGGAGCCGGGTGGTGAATCCTGCGAGGCGCGGACGTGGAGCCAGGTGAGGGGCTGCAGGGAGGGCGGCCGGGAGGGTCTTGGCACCCGGCAGGGCTTCGAGCCGGAGGTGTAACAAAAGTAGCAAAGCGCCCACTCCCGATTCCAGGGCACTCTTGGGGTGCGGAGTGCTGCTCCAAGACCTCCTGTGCTTGCTCCTGGGCAGCGGCATCGGGCCTGCGACTCTGCCCGGAGCTACCTGACCGTGAGAGGCCACCCGACCCCGGGACTGGTGTTTCTGTGCTGCAGCGGAAGGCCGCCATCCCAGACCTGGGACTCCGTTCTGCTCCAGGCGGGCTGGGGCTGAGGGTAAGTGGCAGAGGGGCAAAGGTTCCACGGCCCGGGGATGTCAGAGTAGCCTCCCGTCCACGGAGGCTCTCTGCCTCGCACCCCTGACCACCCTGCCTCGTTGGTCTCCACATCTCAGCGGCACTTGGAACACATCTCACCGTCCTCACGTTGACCAGTGGTGGCTCAGTGGTCAGCTCAGGGGCACAGGGCCATGAGGAAGAAACTGCTGCAGGACGGAGAGCTGAGAAATACACTTCCTTTTCAGCCGTCTCCTGACACCCTGGCCATTGACTCTGTAATTTGCTCAGCTCAATGGACCAGCAAGGAGGAGGTCAGGGTGAGGACCTGGAATCGGGTCCAGTTCCCGGCGGAAGTGATTTGTTGGGGAAAGCCTAGAGAGCTAAGGGGAAAGTCCTTCAATGACAGCGTTATTACTTGATTACTTTTCACAGAAATTCTGTGGGATGAGGACCTAGTTAATGGCAGGGCTGGTTTCACCAAAACGAGCCAATTGCCTTTGGAGTCTGAGCTTCACCTCTTTAGGCTGACACAGCCTTTCTTGCCTTTTAGTTCGTGTTTGCATCAGTCTGACCCTCTGCTGTCCTCTGCTCACTTTAGAAATAATTACCAAGCAAACCGGGGCAGGACGGGTACAATTTGCCTTCCGTTGACAAGGCCTTGGGTTCAGTCCGGACACCACAAGATAAATAAACCGCCAAACTGGACCGTAGACATTTGGCTTCTGCCCTTTAGGCCCTTGGCCTTGAGGTATTGTTCTCTACAGTGGACAAAGCAGACTAGAGAATGGGAGCTAGGCATTCCAGAACTGCTCTCCACCCTGCGGGCATCTCCACATTTCATCCAAGTGAGCGAGCGTCTGTTCAGATCCTCGCCTTGCCCAGATAGCTCCGTCCTCTGGCCTGTGCCCTCAGCCCCTCCTGGGCGCTCCTCACAGGGCTCTTGTCTTGATGGTGGACTTCCTCCCCAGGCCAGCCGCAATGCTGCCACCGCCGCTGCTGCTGCACAAACCTGTGGTCTTCGGGCTCCGACTGGCCTGCAGGTAATCCTCTAATCCTGGCCCTGTTTCTCAGATAACTATCTTATCTGCCAGATAGTTATCTTATCTCTCAGATAAAAGAATTGAGAGGTGGCCAAGGAGGAAAAGAATAACCATATTCCCCTTGGCCCACCCATCCCCATAGAAGGTAAATTCCAGCCAGGGTGCAGAGACCACACTGGGAGAGGCAGACCTTGATGTGCTGGCACCGTCACGTGTCCTTGTGTACTACTAAAATCTCTTTCTCGCAGACTCAGGACAACTCCCTCCAGGCTCTGCATTCAGGCCTGCTCTACAGGTGACTCACCTCAGCCCCAGCATGCCAGGCCCAACTTCTCCGGTGACATCTCCAGAAGTCGGGGGTGGAAAGCCCTGGGGACCCTCCTAGGCCTCGGAGCAGTGCTTGCCTATCACGAGCATCGGTGTAGGGTGAGTGAGCAGGGGCTTCGCTGTCAGCACAAAGCAGTTGCGGTGAGCTCCCCAGTCAAGCCATGACCGAGGTTCTAGCTGTTACCACAGAGCCTGTGATCGCCCTGTTTTCACGCACAGTGGAGATGCTACCTACAACCTTAACTTTCTACCAGCTGACTGTGGATTGGGTCAGTTATACTTGATAACATGAATCATAGGGAATTCGTACCTGTATCATGTATCTCACTTCTGTTCTTCCCATTCTCCTGTCCTTCTTTGGCCCCTCCTCAAAAGCTTTGTGTCCTTTGTTTTTTTTTTTTTTTTTGAGACAAGGTCGAGCTATGTGTAGTTCAGGCCGGCCTCAAACTCACTGTATAGTCCAGGCTGGCCTCAAATTCATGGCAGTTCTCCTGCCTCAGCCCCCCAAATGCTGTGATTATAGGCATGCTCTACCCTACCTTGCCAGTTTGCAGCTCTTCCTTCTATTTTTTTCCCTTGTTCCTTCTTTCCTTCCGCCTCCTTCTCCCCTCATTTCCCTTCACATTTAAACATTTTCTTTCCATTCAGAGTGATGTCTTAATGTCCTGTTCCCTTTACTTACATCCGTCCTGCCTGTAGGCTGTTCGGGAGACACCACGCGTGTACACTAAGGAGGAAGTGAGTTCGCACAGCAGCCCTGAGACTGGGGTTTGGGTAACCCTGGGCAGTGAGGTCTTCGATGTCACAGAATTTGTGGATCTACATCCTGGTGGTTCCTCGAAGCTGATGCTAGCAGCCGGGGGCCCCCTGGAGCCTTTCTGGGCTCTCTATGCTGTTCACAACCAGCCTCATGTGCGTGAGTTACTGGCTGCATACAAGATTGGGGAGCTGAACCCTGAAGACAATGTGTCCCCAGCCGCGGAGACCTCTGACCCTTATGCTGATGAGCCTAAGCGGCACCCAGCCCTGAAAGTCAACAGCCAACGCCCCTTTAATGCAGAGCCTCCCCCGGAACTGCTGGGGGAAAACTACATCACACCCAACCCTATCTTCTTCACGCGGAACCACCTGCCCGTCCCTAACCTGGACCCAGGTACCTATCGCTTGCATGTAGCAGGGGCCCCTGGACACCAGTCTCTGTGCCTATCTCTAGATGACTTGTACAAGTTTCCCAAACACGAAGTCACAGTCACTCTGCAGTGTGCGGGCAACCGGCGTTCCGAGATGACACAGATCAAGGAGGTCAGAGGTCTGGAGTGGAGGACAGGGGCCATCAGCACTGCCCGCTGGGCCGGGGCACGGCTCTGCGATGTGTTAGCCCAGGCTGGTCACCAGCTGTCCGACACTGAGGCCCAGGTCTGCTTCAAAGGGCTAGACTCTGACCCCACTGGGACGGCCTATGGAGCATCCATCCCTCTGGCTCGGGCCTTGGACCCCGAAGCTGAGGTCTTGCTGGCATATGAGATGAATGGGCAACCTCTGCCTCGCGACCATGGGTTCCCTGTGCGGGTGGTGGTTCCTGGGGTGGTAGGTGCACGTCATGTCAAATGGCTGGGCAGAGTGAGTGTCGAGGCGGAGGAAAGTCACAGCCACTGGCAGCGACGGGATTACAAAGGCTTCTGTCCTTCCGTGGACTGGGACACTGTCGATTTTGACTCGGCTCCATCTATTCAAGAACTCCCTGTGCAGTCAGCCATCACAGAGCCTCAGGACGGGGAGACCGTGGAGTCAGGCCACGTGACCGTGAGGGGTTATGCGTGGAGTGGTGGCGGCAGGGCTGTGATCCGGGTTGACGTATCTCTGGATGGAGGGCTCACCTGGCAGGCAGCTGAGCTGTATGGAGAGGAGCAGCGCCCCAGAAAAGCCTGGGCCTGGCGTCTGTGGCAGCTGCAAGCCCCCGTGCCAGCGGGGCGAAAGGAATTAAACATTGTTTGTAAGGCTGTCGATGAGAGCTACAATGTGCAGCCAGACACCGTAGCCCCAATCTGGAACCTGAGAGGTGTGCTCAGCAACGCCTGGCACCGGGTCCATGTTCACGTTGCCCCATGAGAGCATGGAATGAAGCCACCTGTGCCGCAGAACTGCTGGACTCCTTCACCCATCCTGTGTCCTCACTGAAAGCCATTCCCCGCTCTCCACTCCTTGGATCACAACCCCACACTGTGCCTTTATGAGCCATACTCAGGTAGACAGCCTGTATCTTTCTCCCCCTTCCTTCTTTGTCGTGGGCCCGGATCACAGGTGAGAGCTGTTGGAGCAAAGGGCGAAAGGTGAGGTGAGAAAAGTAATCTGGAGACAAACACTGTGTTTTTCATCCTACCTCACCTCCACTTCTATCTGTTGCCATCCTAGGCTATATTTTGCTTTCTTCTTAAGTTCTTCAGAGAATGTATGTGGTATTTGTAAGCAAACTGCTACTTTCCACTGCCTTTGTGCTACCAAGATATGGTGCAGGACGTCGAGGGCACAACCCTCTGTTTATAGCCCTGCTCTTTGTAAATGTGTCAATAAAATTGACTCTGGCCTTTTGGGCCTGGGGAGTTTGCCTGTTGCAAAAGGGAGTTTTCATTGGTACTGGGTCGGTTGAGATTAGCTCAAAGTCAATAAATGGGTGATGGTGTGCTGAGAGCAGTGACCTTGGAAGTCAAGGAGTAGGGTTCCTCCTCTGGGGTTCGTCAGCACCTGCAGCACCCTTGGATGACTGACCCCAGGAATCTCAGTTTTTTTTTTTTAATTGTACCCTTAAAACCCATGTCTCTTCCAATCTTAACCTCTTGGCAGGAACGGCCAAGAATGCTAAAAGGTTAAAATCAACATTGTCCTAGGAGGAGCAGGGACAACACTGAGCGCCAAGCACAAACGTGCCAGAGCACGTGGAGCGCCCAGTGTGTTCGTATTTGCAGATTAGACGCCTATGAAGAGGTCCTCTGAGTTACTGTCTGGGGCGCAACAGCGCCTTCTAGACTTGAATGTTTCGGCGCTCGGCTACTCTCCCCTAGTTGCTCTCTTTTCCCCCAGCAGTCTCTCTGGTTTGGGGGGGCGCTCGGTGTTCGGCCCTGCTGCCTGTCGCCTGGTAGTGGGACCGGAAGTTGTTGTTGTTGGGGGGCGGCTCGGTGGGGGGGCGTTGCGGGGGGGGGGGCCGCTCCCTCCTCAGGTGAAGCCGCCGATAGAGATGGAGCCGCCACCATTGGGCGCCCGGGTCCCGGCTCCGGCCTGGCTGCCACCACCTCAGTGACCCCACTCCCCCCGCACTGGGCCAGCCGGGCCAGAGTGGGGGATCCCAGCCGCCCTGTCCTCCTTTTCCCCAGCTCTGTCCCCTCTCCCCCGACCCCGAAACCCGGCGTGCGCGTCGACGCCTCAGGTGAGTGTGGGGCGGGGCTTGACGCGTCTGGGCGGGGTCTCGGTCACCGGGGGCGGGGCCTGAGGGTCTTGGGCGTGAAGCTAGCAGAGTCGCGGGCTGGTGATGGGTTTGGGCCAGAGGGGCTGAAACTTGCTGAGTGAGATATGGCTCGAGGCCCTGGTGTTGGGGAGAAGGTAGCAGGAAGCTGAGAGTCTTCAGGAGGCAGAAGGGTGGGTCGAGGCAGCAGAATGAGGACCGAGAGGACCAGGCACAAGAGACTTCTCCGTGGGGCCCGGCTACGGGTAGAATAGAAGAGAGCAGGACAGGGAGAAGCCGCGAGGATACCAAGAGAGGGCGAAGGCGAGGAGGCTGGATAAAAAGACGCGGGCCTACGTGGAGGAGCTGGGAGGCAGTGAGCAGAATGGAGAAACAAGTGGTACAGAAGAAACTTAGGGCGGAGTTAAGTGCTGTCCACAGACCTGGGAAACACAGGAAATTTGGGAAGCCGGGCTGGGGAGGAAGAGATTGCTCAATAGCTCTTAAAAAAAGAAATATAGGGCCGGGGAGTTAGCTCAGTGGTTCCGGCGCCTGTCTTGCAAGCGCAAGGGCTCGGGTTCGATTCCCCGGTAACCACATAACAATACTGGGTGTGGAGACCCACACCCAGCAGCAACCAGTACCACATACCATAGTGCCGGGTGTGGTGGCTCACGCCTGTAATCCCAGCACTCGGGAGGCAGAGGCAGGAGGATTGTGATGTGAGTTTGAGGCTGAGCTCAGGGCCAGCCTGAACCACAAAGTGAGACCCT
>PVIR01035595.1:0-16352 GCA_004026965.1 Petromus typicus | reverse complement strand
ATAGAAAATGCTCAATGTAAAATAAGGTGAAAGGGGACAATGTTGAGATTGCAACAAAAAAGTAAGGAAACAAATTTTATATATATGGGGGGGTGGTAGGGTGGGTGGGGCTATGGGAAAAAATGAGAATTAAGTTGTGTCTTATACTGGTACAAATCCCCATTATGGAGTGCAATCATGATGTGTATATTTAATGTACGAATAAAGATAATTAAAAAAAATAAAATAAAGAAAATAAAATAATCTTTACTATATCTTAATTATTATATCATTATAATGATTATAATGTTATGTTATATCAATTATGATTATTAATCTATATTACATCTCAATTATTTCAATTTTATTGTAGCTTCCATGGATCAAATATTTTCTATATTGCAAGATGATTTTTTTTCCTTAAGTATTTCTTTCAGATTATTTAAAGAAATGTTACTTCATGTTTTCCATACATGACGATCACATTAATCATGAAGAATCTGTATCTATACATAATATATCTTAATTCTTATTTTTCAATTACCCTCATTTCCTTTCCATCTTTCTTTCTCTCCCCATTAACAGCAGCTTAGTTTACAAGTTTTAAGCCCTTTCTCTTTCTTCCCTTTTCTCTACTTCAACCCTGTACCCTTCCTACTTAGCTATTTAAATTAGGAGGATCTGATATTCTGAGCTTGTTGTGTGTTCTAGATATTAGTCTCTCACTTGAGAAGTAGCTGGTGAAAAGTAGACAAAGCCCTGTGCAACCTTATGGAAACAGACAAAGGGTCCACATTCATGCAACTAGGAATGAAAAGGATGGAATCTTCATGGATCTTGCAAACCTTGACCATCGGTGTCTACTGTGGGAACCTGCACTTTAATAAGATGAAAAATTCAGAAGAAATGAAAAGATTCCAAAATGTGTATGAATCACCAAGAATGAACAAGAAGATATAAAAATTCAAAATGATCCAATATTTGTTGATGAAACTGAAGTAATTAAAAAAATTAACAAAAATCCCAGTTTCTGATGAATTCACGTCTGAATATTACAGTAACTTTATAGGAGATCTAATGCTTCTACTTCTCAAACTATATAATATAAAGAGAAATAATATAATACCTTCACCCAATCATCTGTCAAATATCTGTCAAATCATCTGTCAGGTTTTAATAAATGAGACTCTTCAGGGACATTTTTTAATCTAACCCTTAATATGATTGGGGCCACTAATACCAAGTTAATATTAGTAATACCACGAAGGGAATATTGACTTTTTTATTCTGTGGAAAAATGATTCAAATGCAATAGTGAGAATTAAATTGAAATGGTCCAAAGAAGTCTCAGGGGTTCAGAGGTGGGGCATTTGGAAAGTGATTAGATCCTGGGGCAGAAAGATCACCAAAGGATTCTTCCTTGGAGGAGCTCAAAGGTTAAGGTGGTGTTAGGAAGTGGAATCCTGTTGGAGGTGGGACACGCAGAGTCCTCTGCACTGTGTTGCAGCTGTCAGAAAATTATTAGATAGATATGTTCCAGCACACCTTCCCACCCCTTGGAACCAGCTCAGCTTGAAGGGAGTCCCTAAAGATGTAAGCCAAGATAACTCTTTTCTTTTTTAAATTTCATGTTTGAGATATTTTTCAAGGGAAGAAAAGGTAATGCAGTCAACAAAACCCATCAATCAAGGACCGCCATCCTGTAAAAATAACTGATATATCTGTCCATCATCCATGTGAATTTGCATCTGGGAATATACTTGATAATACTATATGTAAGAATAGAAGAATAAAAAATTGTTAAGAGGAAAATAGAGGTATGATTAGTGACTTTACAGAAAACTTAGAGACAGAGAGAGATAAAGAGAGACAGAGGGAGAGAGAAAGAGAGAGAGAGAGAGAGAGAGAGAGTGTGTACAGAAATAGCTATCCTGTATTGCCATACTGTTCTTGGAAGAATCCCTGATTAGCAAACTACAGTATGATTTGAGTGTCTGGTAGTTATTTTTCTTACAAAGTAAGCACAGTGAATAGATCAAGGAAATGGTACAGTGATAAAATTCTTCACTGATAAAATTCAAGATTTAAAGGCACAGTCATAATTTTTGAGAACTTGCATTTCCCCTGGTGTTTTTGACAGATCAACAGAGCCTAACGATTGTTCCGAAGAGAACAGTTGTGATATTAATACTATGTAATGACACCTGTTTATAGTTGAAATATCTAAAAGGTCAGTTAGCCAGATAACTTATATTTAATCATTTAATCATGCTATATTTGGAGGTTAGTCATTGTTTATTTGGAGGTTATTTAATCATTGTTATATTTGGAGGTTATTTTAACAGTTTTTCTTTTTCCTTTCTTGTCCCAGTTCTTTTGTTTTCCCTTTGTTCAATTTCTGCTCTTTAATGTTTAAATAATGTTTTGTTCCTCTACTTATTCCATGAACTAGTTATCACGTTCAATTCATATCATCCCTGCACTTTTGCTGCAGAAGTTCATTTCCATTAATACTCTGACACTTCAAGTTTTCTTGTAATCCATGGTATATAATATTCAATATTATGTAATGCATATATATATATAATATAGTATTGTTAAATATAGTATTATAGTATATATATAATATTATAGTATATATATATATATGTATATGTATATGTAGTATTGTGAAAATCTACTTTAAGAGCACTACATTTTCTAGTTTACAATGTTGACAAATCTAGTAATAAAAAAAATCAGGAGAAAAATTCAAGTTAGCAAATGGATGTATCAAACTACTCAAATGGAAAACATTCTAGATGCTCTTGACAATAAAAAATGTATGTTGATAATTGCTTAGTTCACACTTATAATTTATCAATATGAGGAGCCTAAAATAGTTGTAGTTTTACAAGATAATGAAAATACCAACAACTTACATAATGGAATCACAGAAGATAGTAATGTAAAAAGGCGGAGTAGAAATTGGAATGAGTATCCATTTATCACCAATAGAAGTAATTAGTGACATTTGTTGAATTGCATGAAACAATAAATATAAATCTAAACAAGGGATGAATTATACGGTTTATTTTTTTGAGAAAATATGATGAGAGATTGAGAAAATGTAAATTTTTTAATCCTTACAAAGATTGGTAGATACTGGTTAACTTAGGAAAATGATGTAATAGAATCCTAAGACAATATTTAAGAATTACAGGGGTCATACTGGGGATTGGACTCAGGCCCTTGTGCTTCCATGGTAGGCACAGTATCACTTATAAGTCCCCATCCTAAGAATTTAAAAATATATACTGGTCGGGCCGGGGATTTAGCTCAGTGGTTCTGGCACCCATCTTGAAAGTGCAAGGACCCGGGTTCGATCCTTGGTAACCACATAACAATACTGGGCATGGAGACTCACACCCAACAGCAATAAGTGCCACATACCATAGTGCCGAGTGTGGTGGCTCATGCCTATAATCCCAGCACTCGGGAGGCAGAGGCAGGAGGATTGCTGTGATGTGAGTTGGAGGCTGAGCTCAGGGCCAGCCTGAACCACAAAGTGAGACCCTGTCTCAAAAAACCTTTAAAAAAAAAAATACACACACACACACACATACACACACACACACACACACACACACACACATATATATATATATATATATATATATATACACATATATATACATATATATACTGGTACAGATAAAGAAAGAACTTAACGATAGTTACTTCCACTATTAGATGTGGAATCACACTACTATTAGACTGTGAAATCCACTATTAGTCTGTGGAATCACAGTTACTTCCACTATTAGACGTGGAAAGTCTTGCAAGACAGACTAGTGTGTGCCTGTGTGTGTATGTGTGCATCTTCTTACTGATTTATAATAAGTTCTTGACAAATATTTCATTAGTTTTATATTAGCACTATAACAAAGTTGTATAAACTTGAGAGATTAAAACACAGATACATTTTTCTAGTGCTTTGGTGGGTGACAATTCCACTTAGCTGAATCTCAATTGAAATGAATGTGGCCTTTCTGCCAAGGGTTTGTGGAAGAATCTGTTTCCTCAGTGTTTCCACAAGCGCCCACATGGCGGGTTTCCTGGACCCTTTCTCTATTTCACATTCAACAATGATACACCCCGCTGCCCATGTTTCTCTTTTCCTGTCTCCTTTTGAGGCCTCTCCTCTCCATCCCCCTTCCACTTTTATTTTTATTTATTTATTTATTTTAGCTTTTTTGAGACAGGGTCTCACTTTGTAGTTCTGGCTGACCCTGAGCTCAGACTCCAACTCACATCACAGCGATCCTCCTGCCTCTGCCTCCCGAGTGCTGGGATTACAGACGTGAGTTACCACACCCGGCACTGTGGTAGGTGGTACTAATTGCTGCTGGGCGTGAGTCTCCACGCCCAGTTTGTTTTGTGGTTATCGGGGATCAAACGCGGGTCCTTTCACTTGCAAGACAGGCACTGAACCACTGAGCTAAATCCCCCGCCCATCTCTTCCACTTTTAATGACCTTTATAAACACTGTATCTACTTTGATCATCCACCATCTCTCTCTGTTTCAAAATTAGCTGGTTAGGCACTATATTTGTCCTTTGCCAGATAAAACAACAAAGTCCTAAGATGACAACGGGAGAACCTAAAAGGGCCATCATTCTGTCTAATACATTAATGATCAGGGTGATGTTTTACAATCATAATATCATAATTTTATTGGTTAATAATTTCATATGTAACTATTCTTAATATTACTTTGAAATTTCTATTTATTTTACCTGTATCATATAAATACTCTCCATTAAAAATCATCTAGGATTTATCATGCTTGTGGTTCCATTCCCATCCCTAATGTACCAGAGTTTTAAAGATAGGAGCCAATAGTTTGGATTTTAACAAGTAAAAAGTAATAGTTTGGATTTTAACATTAGTATCCTAATGCCTTTAACACATCAAAGTTTCAAGTCTACTAGTACTTCACTCTGAGGAAAAAATGTAAGGAAACTACATTAACTAAAGGATTTAAGATGCACTAAGAAATAAATTAACTTGAAATAATTCATCGTTAATGAAGAGTAGATCATTTTGGTAATCACCTGATACAAACATAATATGTACTAAAGGAAGGTGAACAGAAAATAATAATAAAAATTTTATGTGATTCAAATAGGAAAAGTCATATCTTAAATATAAATTACTTTATATTTTGAATGAATACTGAAATAAGAACTAAACACTGAAAAAGAGCAAAAACAAAAGAAAAAAATGTGCAGAAGACTACACATCAGAAAAAGAAAAAATTGAATATGTAAAGAAGAAATCAATCCAGTTTACATTTTAATTATTTGTTATCATTTAACACTTACAATCTGCATTTTGTATAATATTTATGTATACAATTGTAAACTAATCTTGAGACAAAATATACTTTTTAAATTTATATAAAGAAACAGAGAAGATTTTACATGGTGATATTTCTGTTTCTCCCGCTGTTGTTATGCATGAGAAGTCTGGCCACAGTAACGATACTTAATGAAGAACCATTAATCACCAAGTGTCGACACTAGCAATAAAGCCAGAGTACATGAGAGGAATCACAGAGTGACTAAGAACTGCCTTGAAATTGCAAGTTACTCAAAGGGACAGGAAGGCTGAGAAAGATACCAAATGTAAAGGAGTAAAAATTCAAACCTAATATAGAATTAAGTCATGAAAGAAATGTGTTTCCTCGTTTCTACTTTTGGATATCCCAAACTCTTACTCCAGTGGACTTCCTGTATCTTTGTTGTACAATTTAGAACAGCTTTGATTTGGAGTCTCTGTGACTAAGTCTAATTTTTGTTTCTGAATGATTATCTGATTGAAGGAGGAGAGTGTACCATTTTTTAATGACTCAGCTACATAGCAGAAGACCTAACATTTAATACCTGTTAAATAGAAACCTGTACCACTGTGGATACATAAAACAATGCAAAACAGAACAAGACAAAAAGCCCAGAATGATGACTTCTTAAACTCATCTCTAAAATGGCTTTTCTGCACTATTTAAAAATGTATTTCATCTATCCACAAAGTACCTACATGGACTTGTTTATGGTATATTTGAGAACCATGAAACAATGAAAGTTATTTTAAGTCACATTTTAATACACATGTTAATGCAAAGGGAATATTTTCCTCATGAAATAATGATTTACAAAGCAATGAAAATTGCATTTGAACAAGCAGGCAAAATAGTTTAATCATGTACTTTCCTATTAAAAAGTTAACATGCTATTAATCAGGATTAATAGAAAGTTTAATTCTCTATTCAAAACAAAGAAACAATTGTAATACTCAAATATTGAAAGATTCAAAACAAGAAACAATTGTAATACTCAAATATTGAAAGATAAAATATTATTAGAAGTTCATGTTGTCAACATCTGTGGAAATTATTTTAATAAAATCAATGGCTGGGCTGAGGATTTAGCTCAGAGGTTCTAGCACCTGCCTTGCAAATGCAAAGGCCCAGGTTCAATCTCTATTAACAACATACAACAATGCAGGGAATGGAGACTCATGCCCACCAGCAATCAGAAGCACATACCACAGAGTAGGGCGTGGTGGCTCACTCCTGTAATCCTAGCACTTGGGAGGCAGAGGCAGGAGGATTGCTGTGAGTTCAAGAATGAGCTCCTGGCCAGCCTGAACTACAAAAGCAAGACTCTGTCTCAAAACAAAAAACAAAAAGAGAGCCCCCACCTCAAAAAAAAAAACAATTAATGCATGACAATCCATTGTTTGTCAGTACTTTTATTACACTCTAATATTTTTAAATTTACAAAATAATTTGATTGACAAAAGGCATTGTTTTATATTCTTATATATCCAAGAAAAACAAGTTTAAACCAAATAAATTAGGGAATTATTCACCATTAGGAAACACTAGGAAGTCTAATTTTGAGATTCATCTAATGTTTTAGTCATTTAGTAAGTATTGAGCCATGTTAAAAATGTATCTACTTAAAATGATCAAATATGCTAATACGCTAAGTAAAGCAAAAAGAATCCCTAGAGGGCAAACACTTACATAAATGTGAGTGCTGAGCAAACTTGATACCACCTCACCCTGCACTGGGTAATGTGGTACTGATGGCTGCTGAGCGTGAGTCTCCATGCCCTGCATTGTGATACAAGGTTACTGGGATTGAACCTGGGCCACTGCACTTACAAGACAGGTGACGAACCACTGAGCTAAATCTCCGGCCCAGGTTTATATGCTTTAACACAATCCCCCAACAGATCCATGAGTTACAAACTATTATGACCTGTTGCCTTAAATGAGAAAATCCAAGACAGAGAGACACAAACAAATGTCTCAGATTTCATAAAAAGATCATGGTTTGAACCTCGGTAAAGGCCTGAGCTATATTATATACTCAATACACTCATTCAGAGAGATTGATCATAAAAGATCACTAAGTGAATAGAATTATTTAATTTTAAAACTCATCTTTTTGCTAATATTGTTTAACTGACGAAGTCCTTACCACTCATTTCAAGTCCTTCCTTTGCAAATTGAAACAGTCTTATGCATAAATATTCATTTCTAAACTATTAAAGTCAGTCAAAAATTTCCCTTTTTCTCTTCTTTGAATACAAGAGTGATTAGAGGTTTAATTGCTCAGGGCAGGGTGTGATTGAGATGACATTAATGAACCTGAACAAAAGTACATCCAACTCTTGTTCTGATGAATTCTGTTTCAGAGACACTTGCCACCTACAAGAAGGAAGATCGCCATTCCTCCCCACCTTTTGGCATTGTCAGGGAGACAGAATCAGATGACAAGACCTGACACTGCAGGGCTGGCTGTTTGTCTCATTGGAGAAGTTTCTCCTAGTTCAGCTCTGGGACATCGACTAGCTCCAAAGGTGTGAGCATGTAGGACTGGAGCACTAATGAATCTTTATTGCACTGTAAATAGTCAGGTCTTCTCACTCCTGTTTTATCTTTCTACTTGAATACAAAGGAAAGCTACCATCTCACAACTGCCGTCTTTCTTGTTCTTCTTTGGCAACTTAGGAGCACTTCTAGCTGACTGCATGATTTGTTACTCAAAAAGAATGTTTGCTTTCTGAAAGTATTCAACTGCAACTTGGTGGCGATAAATTCTATCCAGTGCTGGCATACCCAGGATGAAGTCCCAACTTGGAATGATAGGAACTGGCTGCTCCCAATATTGGCTGGTTCGTGAGACAGTTTATTCTTTATATATGCACTTGAGTTTTCTCTGCTTTTCTGTTTACTTTGGGATAATCTCAACCACTCTGGAGAAAACTTCACTGTGGTACTTTTGAGGAAGATTCACTACGTATATATTTGACCACAGTAAATTTCATCAAAACCATGATATGTTAGCTGTGAAGAACACACAGTGGATGTAGCAAATTATAGTTTTGTGTTTCTTATTCTACTTATATTAAATTTTTAAAAACATTAATTCATTATTTTATTTTCCACATAATAAGTTTTCTATATCAGACTCAAGTGAAAGAAGTCAAATTTTAGATTATTTTTCTATTTAATATATATATATTTTTTTTCCTATGCAATCTATTTATATTTGCTATTCATGTTTCAACATAAGCATGAATAATAATTATGAACTACTAATTTTTTCATGTTTTTTAAAAATTTTAAATCTTTTTTGGGACATTATGAATACACATCATAATTGCATTCAACATTAAGAGTTTGTATCAGAATATGACATGACTTGATTCTCATTTTTTCACTTTTCTCCCCACCCTGAAGCCTCTCATTCCCTATATACACAATCTTTGTTTTCTTTTTTCTTTATTATTACCACATTCATTTTCCCCTCATTATTTGCCCTTATACTCTCTTTCCTTTTAAATATTTTCTATTTCACAATATCAACTATGCATACTACAACTCATTTACAACTTCATTTTCCCTTACCAGAGAAAAGATAATATTTACACATCTGTGAACTACTAATTTTTGAACAACATATTTATATAAATGTTCAGTGTGGGTCCTTGATGTTCAAAAATCCCTACTGAAACTGGTAACTTATATTGCTTTAGAAATGACAGAGTTGGACAATTTTTTAAAATAATTAACACACACATGTGTACATACACACATCGTTATCAACCAGTTCACAAAATGAAAATATTATGGATAAAACATACTGTTTACATGATGTCTTAGTTATGTGTCTCATTGCAAAAACAAAATACCCAACCTCTAAAGTCAAAGGAGGAAAGGCTGATTTGGCTCATTGTATGTAAATATTTCATCCATAATCAGCAGGCTCCCAAGCAGGGTGGCGTGGCAGGCAGGCTTGGTAAAGGAGAAGCAGTTTATGGTGGGCAGAAAGTGGAAAAGCAAGCAAGAAGACTAAAGCTCTTCTGGACCCTTATTTTATGTCTCAACTATTTAGGGCAAGTAGCACTCACACCCTTCATCCTACTGTCCTTGATCCTAGCATGTCTCCCTGAATCAATTCCAGCATCACACACTCTACATCCAGGCCTTGGGAGAATATTTAAACACAAGTTACCACAGCTAGATTCTGCCTTTTTTGCTTGTTCATTTTTGATCTTCAAGTATTAGCCAATTGTTTAGTTTCATAATATCTTTGTGATAGATTGAAAAATATATTTAAATACATCTTGCTCACAAAGAAAACAGTTACAACCTATAGATTTCTTTCTAAAATGATTTTTGATTGACAGAGAAAGATAGTAGAATGAGACCCAGTTCCAAAGTACAACTCTATTTTTGAGGGATTTTATTTTGAATGTAAATATTAAGCAATATTTGAAATACATGAACATTTATAAATCTTAATAAAAATATGAAACTAAGAAAAAACAAATAGTTGCCCAATTTGTACAGAAGTATTTCTCATTTCAAGTTTTAGCATAACATATTTGAATATAGGACAATAGAAAGCTCAGTATGGCACTCTTATTTTGAATTCTATCATGAATATAATTGAGTTTCTCCTTAATACCATAAGTTTACTTTATTTTATTTGTTCTATTCCATGAGAATTTTGGTGAGGCTAAAATTCAAAGGCAGTAACAGCCTGAGACTCTGGCCAAAGGAGTCTAGTAAATTCCAGGAGAGAACAGGAGCTTGGAAGAGCTGGTCCACAGACTTTAAGTGAGTCTCTTAAACTTTTCTTTTTTTCTCTCCTCTTCTTTTCTCTTACATTTCTTTTGTTATATAAAACTGAAGTATTGATTATTCATGTAGAGTCATGAAATAATTCATAATATTAAATTGATCAAATCAGGAGAAAATGTGTGTAAGGTGTTTTTTGTGGACGGGACATCAATACAGGTCAAAACTTTTTGGTAAAAAATTCACAGATCATTCTGAAGAAGAACACAGTGTAATAAAAATAGTAAGAGGATATACAGCACATTGAAGAAATTAATATTTCACATTGCATTGAAAAGAAATTATAAATGTGAGCAATAGATCACATGAGTTAGTGGGACAGATTGGACGGGACAAGTTACTCTGTGACATATGAACAATGATCAAAATTGAACATTATGACAAACGACTGAACTCACCAGAGACACTTCAAGGATCTGAATCAATTCATGATTGAACAATATGACAAAGATGGACCTGGCTTTGATTTACATTTATGTTGTTATATGATGCTTCCTTTCTCAGACTTTCCTAACTTTGGCCGGATGCACACAGGACTGTTTGTGCCTCACTCTGCTCAATCGTGTGACTTTATGTGCTTATTACTATATTGGTATAATTTTCCTTTTTTATTAATTAATTGATTTTATTGGTACAATTTGTATACACATGATCACAATTGACATTGAAAATTTGTCCCTGTATGTGACATGTCTTAATTCTCATGTTTCCATTCCTCTGCCCACCCTACAATCTCCCACCCCATATATGCATAAGCTTTGTTTCCTTATTTTTACCATCACATTTTTCTCCATGTTCTATACCCTGACCCTGTTTACCATTTGAATATTTTCTGTTTTACAGTGTCCTTTTTATAATTATTATGTATATCTACC
This sequence comes from Petromus typicus, assembly GCA_004026965.1. NCBI lineage: Eukaryota > Metazoa > Chordata > Mammalia > Rodentia > Petromuridae > Petromus > Petromus typicus. The sequence continues at coordinate 5,297 of PVIR01035595.1, read as the reverse complement.
TTCCCCATAGAATTTGTATAACTTTTACCAACTGAGCCAACATAGACATGAGTGTCATATGTTGCTCTAGTATAATCCCACAGCAACATATGTGCACATGTGTTTATAGCAATGTTATGTAATAGTTACAACTTAGAACTAGCCCAAAGGCTTATCAACTAGTGAATGGGTAAAGAAGATGTGCATTTTTTAAAAAATTAAATGGAGTATTATTGAGCCATAGAGAAAGATAAATTTGAGACATTCATAGCTAAATGTACACTGAGGCCAACCTCGTAAATAAAATAAATAGGACACGCATGTGTAAATACTATATAGTTTCTCTAGAGTGATAAACTAAAGAAGTAAATGAGATTCAGAATGTAGGATAGATGTTGTGAAATAGGAAGAAAATCTTCAAAGGGAGAGAAGAACAAGGGAGAGAGAACAGGGGAAAGCAAAGAAGGAAATAAAAACAAAATTGATGGTAGAAAGGAAAACAACAGAAACAAATGTATGTATACAAGGGAAGAGGAGGAACTGGAGAAAAGGCAGAGAGATGAGAAACTATAATAATCAAGATGTATCATGTACAGGTACAAATTCTCAATGAGTCATGTGACTAATGTACATCTAAAAGGTACCAATAAACTCATTTAAATTTAAAAAAAATTATAGGCTGGGAATTTAGCTTAGTGTTTCCGGCACCTGCCTTGCAACCACAAAGGTTTAGGTTTGATCCCCAGTAGCCACATACATTAATGCAGGTTGTGAAAACTCATGCTCACCAGCAGTAAGTACTACATACCAGAGTACTGGGTGTGGTGGCTCACGCCTGTAATCCCAGCACTCAGAGGAAGAGGCAGGAGAATTGCTGAGTTTGAGGCTAGAATGGACTACACAGTGAGTTCAGGGCCAGGCTCTACTTCAAAGTAAGATAATGTTGGGCCGGGGAGTTAGCTCAGTGGTTCCAGCGCCTGTCTTGCAAGCGCAAGGACCCAGGTTCGATTCCCGGCAACCACATACCATACTGGGCATGGAGACTCATGCCCAGCAGCAATCAGCACCACATACCACAGTGCCGGCCGTGGTGGCTCACACCTGTAATCCCAGTACTCAGGAGGCAGAGGCAGGAGGATTGCTGTGATGTGAGTTGGAGGCTGAGCTCAGGGCCAGCCTGAACTACAAAGTGAGACTCTGTCTCAAAAAACCTTTAAAAAAAAAAAAAGCAAAGTAAGATAATGTCTCACAAAAATAAAGTTTGTATAATCCTTGAAAAAAGACCTTAATATTCTATGCCTTTTATAAAATTTTGTATGTGACTTGGTAAATATCAGTAGTTTGTTATTATATAATAATTATATATTAAATATGTAGGATAATTATATAATTATGTATAATAAAAATTGCATGTAATCATATATTATTTAAAAAGATTTATAGATATGAAAAAGAATGAAGCAACGCTTCACTCTATTAAATATCATTTCTCTACTTTCTCATATATGAGGCATATTCTGGAATTATTTTTTGTTGTGTTCCTTCTTCAACATTAGAATAATTAATCACTCTCTTTCTTCCAGTGGCTGGTCTCAGATCAAAGTTTAAATGATTTTCTTTACAATTCAAATAGCTATGATTATTTGTATAGTTCTACTTTTAAGGACGGCTACTTTATTCTGAAAACATTTTTAACATGCATGACCACATTTTTAATACATTTAAAGAAATGTTACTTTATGTTATACTTTTTAAAAAGTGTTTTTCTCCTAACTCTGTCAAATACGGTCAAAGTGAAATTGAGACAACTTGTAGGAGTACACACTTAATTTGAAAATCACATGCTACTGAAATGATAAATATATCATAAAAAATTTAAAAAAGTACAAAGACTTGTGTTTGACATGCAGTATGCATAAAAAATTGAGAAAATGCTGTAATATTCAGGATTTAAAATATCTAAATTTGGTTGGTAGCATTTTTGTACTTTGATTCCTCATTTATTCCATACATATATGTTGAATTTTTATCATAAAACAGATTTATGGAAGACAAAACAATTAACACAGTGTGGAATTTTTGGTGCACAGATTGCTTACTTACCAGAAACTTCTAGAAGAGAAATGGCTGGGTCAATTGGAATTTCTACTGTTCGGTGTTTTGAGAAACTTCTATACTAACTCCCATACTGGTTTTACCAGTTTTTAGTCAATCAAAACTGGAGAAGTATTGTTTTCTTCGCACAGTCTTGCTGGCTTTTATTATTGGTTGATTCCTTGATGGTAATAATTTCTACTGAAATGAGATGGAGTCAGAGTGTTTTTGTTAATTTACATTTCTCAAGTGACCAGAGAAAGTAGTGCATGTTATAGAAAAGGAAGGAAGAAGATTCCTAATATCCAAATTGAGTAGCATAGCAGAACGCAAACTCAACATCCAAAAGTCAGCAGCACTCCCAAACACCAGAAACAAACTAAGAGGGAATTGAAAGAAACAATACTCTTTAGAACACCATCATGAAAAATGAATTTCTTCAGAATTAATCTAGTCAATGAGTAAAAGACCTCTTTGAAGAAAATTATAGCACTCTGAAAAAAAAAGGAGACTGGTATCTGGAAAAGAGGACTACTTACTATTTTTTCTCCTGGTTATGGCTTACATTTTCCTACTTCACATCTAGTAAACTTTTTATTGGATTATAAAAAATGGAAAGATAGTCCCTATTCCTGGATAGGCAGAATCAATGTAATCAAAATGATCTTATTTCCAAAGCAGTTTATAGATTTAATGCAATCTGAATTAAAATGTTAATAACATTCTTTACAGAACAGGAGGAAGTGATCCTAAAAGTCATATGGAACCAGAACAGACCTAGAATAACAACTGCAATTCAGGGGCAAGGCGGGGAGCACAGTCCCTGATTTCAAGTCATATTACAAAGCCACAGTGATGCAAACAGCATGGTATTGAGCAAAAACAAACAAACAAACAAACAAAAAACAACCCTTGGATTAATTGGATTGAGGTCAAAATACAGAAAGAACTTCAGGCACATTCAGCTGTGGTACCTTCATTTAAGGGGCCAAATCCTTTTGCTGGCAGAAAATAGCCTCTTTTTAACCAATGCTCCTATGAAACTGACTATCCACATGTTGAAGATCACACCTAATTCCAGGTCTTTTACCATTCACTAAACTAAAATCAAAGTGAATAATATTTTATTTTATTTTTTCCATTCTCCCACCCACCCTGAAATTGCCCATCCCCTACATGCATGAGATTTGTTTCTTTTTTGTATTACTATCACATTATTTCCCCCTCATTATTCACCTCTACACTCTATTTTTTTTAAAATATTTTCTATTTCACAATATTTACTATATATATTAGAACTCATTTACATCCTCATTTTCTCATACCAGAGAAAAGATACAATTTTTTACACACCTGTGACTTATTTATTTCACTTATGAGGATGCCCTGAAGGTATATGCATTTGAGTATGAATGACTCCATCTTATCATTTTTTATGGCAGAGTACTACACCATTCTAGAAAAGAACCACATCTTTATCCAGTGAATCAAAAATTAAGCATTAGAAGAGAAGCACAAAGCCTGCTGGAAGACAAAATAGATAAAACCCTTAAAAATATAAATATAGACAGAGATTTTTTTTTAACAAGTCTCTATTGCAGAAGAAATAACTACGAGAATCAATAAATGGTTTCATATCAACTTAAAAAGCTTCTGCACAACAAAAGAAACCACCAACAGGGTGAAGAGACAACTTACAGAATGGGAAAAATATACCAGCTACTACTCAGAGAGTTAATATCTAGAATATGTTAAGAACTCAAAATATAGGACTTCTCAAATTTGTCTCAAAGACAAATCAAAAAATAGTTATCTGAGATGAATAGACTTTTCTCAGAAGAAAAGAAACAGCCAGTAAATACCTAAGAAATACTTCTTTGTTTTATTCTAAAATTCCCTGCATTAATGCTGTTAAATTTAGGGGCATAATTAATAGTGACACTGTGGAAGTGATCAGCAAAGCTCAAACACTTTTTCTTAGAGTCTCAAGAAAGCAGAGGAGAATACGTCGCACGTCGGATTTATCTGCCCAGTACACAACTGAAGTGATTTCTGCAATAAAGGAAGTCACAGGTTCTGACTTACTGACAGGTCTGGTAACACGGACAAATGTTTTTGAACCAGAAAGTGTTTCTTACTGCCATAGAATTGGAGATCTTACCTAAAAAACTATTAACAATATATCTTGTTTTCTATTTTTAAATTAGAAATTTATTATTGATTTTACTATTTATTTATTTATTATTGTCACAGTACCAGGGATTGAACTCAGGACCTTGTACTTGGGAGGTAAGTGTGGTGCCACTGAGCTAAATACCCTCATCAATGTACCTTGAATATATCTACATGTCCAAAAGACTGGGTTAATATTGGAGAATGTAATTTGTATAATAAGACATCACTCAAAGGACAAGTTTATATGATTTTCCAAAGAAAAAAATGTAGATCAAAATAACACTGAAAACAAAGATTATGGAATAAAAGTAAAAAAATCTATAAGAAAATTTTTGACACAATGAGATTTATGATATCACACAATAGTTAAATAAATAAAATTACATATTGTAAGTTCATCTTTAATTTCATACTATTTAAAGAGGAAACTGCCATTACCAATATATAAGAACAAATTTAACATAATCTCTAAAGAAATTTGGGGGATATGTTCATTTCAAACATGATAAATTTACCTCCTTGCTCAATCTGATGTGATCCATTAATAATTGATCATAATGTAAAATGTAATCAAGGTTACTATGAGATATAATATTTTTAATTTGTAATGATCAAAATAATAATGAACAGACTGAATCTGCACCGGGTTTGGAGCTTACTGGCCTACAGGCCCATGCCGGAAGAGCACCCAGGGACTGAGTTTAGCAGCGGGCAGCTCGGGAAGCGGTGACTGCGGCACCGAGTCTGCGTCACTGAATCTGCGCCGGGTTTGGAGTTTGCTTGTCTCCAGGCCCATGCCGGAAGAGCACCCAGGGACTGAGGTTAGCAGCGGGCGGCTCGGGAAATGGCGACTGTGCCACTGAATCTGCACCGGGTTTGGAGCTTACTGGCCTCCAGGCCCACGCCAGAAGAGTGCCCAGGGACTGAGTTTAGCAGCGGGCGGCTCAGGAAGTGGTGACTGCAGCACCGAGTCTGCATCACTGAATCTGTGCCAGGTTTGGAGCTTACTTGTCTCCAGGCTCACACCAGAGGAGCGCCCAGGGACTGAG
>PVIR01035594.1:0-16440 GCA_004026965.1 Petromus typicus | reverse complement strand
TGTGATGTGAGTTTGGCGCTGAGCTCAGGGCCAGCCTGAACCACAAAAGCAAGACCCTGTCTCAAAAAAAAAAAAAAAAAAAAAATCTCGAAAATCAAATCTGAGGGCTTTGTTTTTTTTGTGATTACTCTTTTCCAACATACAACTTATAGTTTTTAGAATGTGTTTATTTAGAATAGCACATTATAACCATTATATCAGACTCTTTTTTTTTTTTTTTGGTTTGTTTTGTCTGTTTCCGGGAATTGAAACTCTTGCACATGCTAGGCACATGCTTGGTACCTTCTATCACTTAACTCTAGTCTTAAGCCAGTTTGTTTATAGTTAGAATTACACACCGTGTTCCCCAGGCTGCGCTTGAACTTGCCATCCTCCAGCCTTAGCCTCCTGAGTAGTTGAGATTACAACTGTATGCCACCATGTCTGGCATGGTGGAACAGGTGTGGCTAGTACTGAACCCCCAAAGGACAGATGGTTCAGGTGAGGGCTTTTGATGGGCAGAGGGTCTTCTGAGACTAGGAGATGGGTGCATCATCCTCCTTTATGTATGGGAGCTGAGGCCCCAAAAGAAACCCAAAGGCTGAAACTGCTAGCTTCTTACTTTTATGTAGATTATTTACTTGCCTCCTGAGATTTAAAAAAAAATTGCACTTCTGTCATAAAATGTGAGCATGGGTAGACAGCTGACCTTGGTGGGCTGCATTTCCTTCCATCCCATCAGATGGCAGTCGTAAGGAGCAGAGCAGTGCGTCCTCCCATCACAGATGGAGGCACAGAACTCTGAGGGGTGTCATGAGGGCACAGGCCATACCACGAGGGTTCAGGTCCAGGCCACCTGTCTGCCCGGCTTTTCCTGCTGCAGTTCTGACTGGACACAGTCGTCTACTCTCCTCCCGAAAGATGCAGTCGGCGGTACACAAAGGGCCGTTGGAAACCAGCATTCAGTGCACTTGCCATTGGCATACGTTAAGGTGGAAGTTGGGCAGACATGGTAGGGGTGAAGGAAGTGGTGGCAGTGAAGCTAGGTCATGAAGAATCGGGGATCGCCGGAACCAGGCCACTGGGGATGGATAGGGATGCATAGAAAGGCGTACAGCCACCTGGCAAGAGACTAGGTTCTGGGGGGTACATCAGAGCAATAGACCTGGGTCCCCAGGCAGGCCTGGCGCTCACTGACATGGTCACTGCTCTGGGCGTCTTTCTCCTGGTGTCCAGGTCATAGGTCAGCACTCAGGAAGTAGTGTTGCAGCTGAGCAGCTGAAGGTGGAAAAGCAGGCCTCTTTCCAAGCAGTAGAGACTGATCTGCTGTGACAGGACCATTGACCCTGTCTACTTATTTTCCTAAGTTTTAATTTAGGGACTCTCTAATAACTTTTAATATGACAAAGACAGAGCTACACTAGGAAGCTCTGGAACTACAAATAGCGCATTACTACAAACTGTTCCACAAAACTGTAGCAAGGATTGCCCAGCACATGCCTAGCAGTGAGCATTCAGGAGCCAGGGCTGCACCAAGAGCAGGCGGCGCATTCCAGGGGAAGGTAAAACCTGCACGTGTGACGGGCCTCTGAGCCTGTCCGCCTACCGCCTTTCAGCCACACAACGGGAACAGTGTGAGATCTTTAGCAGGCTGTGGCCATGCCAGCCTGTGGCCCTCAAAAACAACCGTGGGACATTGTAAGTCCCTTCACATGGCCCGCGTGAGTACCCAGCAGACCCTTGGACTTATTTATAACATTGTCTTTCAGCTCTGTGCAGTGTGTCTGGAAGACTTCAAGCCTCGGGATGAGCTGGGGATCTGTCCATGTAAACATGCCTTCCACAGAAAGTGAGTATCGTTGTGGAACTGTTTGTTTAATGTGACCCAGCTTAAGAGGCACATCACTCCATGTAGTTTGGACCTTGGGGCAATTGCCAGATGGCCTCACAATTGGTCAGAAAGCTGACAGAACCCCACAAGGTGGAGAGAGAGAGAGAATATGTGTGTGTGTGTGTGTGTGTGTGTGTGTGTGTGTGTGTGTGTGTGTACGTGACATTACGAGGGATGAGCAGGTAGACCATGACCATAGAACAACTCGGGCAGAACTAGCCAAGTCCCACACCTCATTAGAGCCCAGGCTGTAAACAGCTGTTTGGCTGGAACTTTCCAATGACAGCTTCCATCTCCTAAATATGTGTTTTCATCAGTTCCTTGGTTATTTTGAATCAGGATAAACAGTCTGGATATAAATGGTGGTGTGGGACTGCTTCTTCCCCCTTCCTGAAGACACAGTAATCTTTCCCCTTTTCATGCAATTTTCTATTTTGGATTTATATTAGAAAACTTTTATTTTTCCTACTTACATCTCCCTCTACAGTTGACTTTGTTCTTCTGTAAGTAGGGGCCACTGAGGGCTCAACGTGCTCATCATGGCTTCTTAGCATCTCCTTGTGTGAGACAAGGATGCCCTCAGAGGATGGCAGGCATCCTTCTCTGCCCGTGGTGGGCACCTTGGGACTCCTCACATTTTGGCTTTGAGCCACAGATGTGTTCACAAGCCATGGCAGCAGCAAGATGGGGACGAGCTGCTGGAAGCCTGAGGCTGACGTCCTCCCATGCTGTGTTCTGCAGGTGCCTTATTAAGTGGCTGGAGGTTCGGAAAGTGTGTCCCCTGTGCAACATGCCAGTTCTGCAGCTGGCCCAGCTGCACAGTAAGCAGGACCATGGCCCCCCTCAGGGGCCCCTACCCGGAGCAGAGAACATTGTATAGCTCACTGCATGGATCAGACTGTTGCTGGATAAGACATCTGTGTGGAGCCAGGAGAAACACGGGCAGTCTCTGTCTCGCTGCTCTCCACCTGGAACACCAGCTGCCATTTCCTTTGCCTCATGGAGAACTCCTGGGTGAGCTTGGCTGAGAACCTAGGCGTCTTGAGTCTTATGACAATCAAAGGAGTCTGACGCCATCCCATGCCAAGAAAATAGTAGTGGATAAGCCTGCAGGTTTGGTTCCAGAAACTTCATGAAGGTCTCTTCCTAACTCTATTACACTGTCTACCAGACATTACCTCCACGTCAAGGTGAATATTAGGCAGAAGGGAAGATGAACACAGGTGTTAGAAGGTTGCTGAGGGAAAGTCTCTAAATCCACACCCCCCACTTGAGGACAGATAAGCTTCTGTGCAAGAAGCCCACAAACCTCTTGGTGCCCCTGAGCCAAGTAAACCAGCGGCCATAACAGCTGAAGCACAACTTGCCAATAGTGAGGCAGCGGCCACAAGGCTTGTGTTCCTTTCCTAAGGCCATCCTGGAGTCCAAGGGCTCTGGGGACAACAGCGACAGTGCCTCATGCCACACCTGCCCCCTCAAATTCCAATATTTGCTGTTAAATCAGGTAAGCTGGAAATATTAGATGTGCTTGGAAAGGCCTGATCAGAAGCCATTTCCTCAGATCACTTCCCCACCTGTTCGCCAGTGAGGCTCATCAAGAGCCCACACGGTCCCTACAGGACTAGGGGCTCAGAGTCCTGCCCACATCTCCCCAAGTTCCTTGTAGCTGCTGCGGTTTTTCCTGTTGGTTTGGGAGGGCAACCGTGATCCCTCGGGTGGCCCAGAGAGGAGCATCTTTCTAAGAAAGGCTGACCTGCCTGGCCTTGCTGCATGAAGAGGATGCTGACCCCATTGCCTCTCCTTTTCTCCGCACTCCTCTTTTGCCCTCTGCTTCTACTTAAAATGCCTGCCGGTGACTTTTGAAGTTTATCCCAAATATGACACCTATGTAATTCAGAAGCGAGGCCAGTGATCCACTCAGAACTGTAACTGCATCCAGCCCCTCCCCCTTGGGCCATGGACCCCAAGTGTTTTTAAAGCAGGGAAATGTGTGCTGCTCTTTGGTTCTCTCTGCCCGCTCTTCTAGAAATGATTCAACCCCTAGGACCTGCGAACCCTCTAAGTCAGCCATGCACAGCAGCAGCGGGCGATGGAGGACATGCTTTCCCGCTGCCACCTGACCTCAACCTGGGAGTGCCTCAGTGCCTGGCCACTGCTTTGCTCTGCTCCATCCCATAGCTGTGAGAGAGGAAGTTTCCCGGAAATAGTCTGTGTGACATGGAGAGAGGGTGGAGGAGTGTGGCATGTCTCCAGGAAACTTTCTAGAGCCCAGCCTTTACCAATCTTGTAGGGAGAGCAAACTTGTCCTTGGTTTAGGTGGCTGGGATCAGAGCAGAAGGAAAATTCCCGTTTGCTAGAAAAGTGCTGCGCAAGATCTAGCTGGGAAAATCACTAATCCACTCAGGCAGAATTGGCTGTTTCCTATGAGTGACCTATTTGTGGCATGCCAGCTGGATTGCTTCCCAAACAGGGCAAGAGAAGTGCGAACTATTTTTATATGACCGCCTTAGCCTGTCTGGCCCCATGAGAACTCTGTCCACTGTCACCCTCCCTCTGTGTGGTCTGTCGCATGATCGCACAGAAGGACGCACCAGCCAGTTTACACTGGAATGTCTCCGTGACCATGTCGGAAGTGTCCTGCTTCTGGCCTAAGCTCAGCAGTGGCCAGCACGTGTCGTTTCCCGTGGCAGCCTTGGGATGGAGGTCCTCTTTTTGGTGGGGTTCCAACAAGTCTCTGCGAGGGAGGGATCATGATCTATACTAACTACTGCTGCAAACTACAGCTTCTTCCAGATTCTAACATTTCAGTTGCAGCTCCTGCGTGTCCCCCTGGGCATATGAACTAAGGAGACAGCCTCGCCAAGTCCCTGCCTTTGTGCAATGACAGAGTAAACGACCCCACCGGGACAGAACTCCAGGCAGGCTGAGGCAGGGGGGTGCCAGACGACCTCAGGCCCTGGCCCGGGAGTGTCGAGCGGTCTTCTACAGTGGGCCCCCTCTCAGGGTCCAGTGTGCCCAGAGGAGGTGCCACTGACCTCACTTTCTCCACACTTTGTGGATGTGGACTGCTTCAAGGAAGCCATTCCTTTTGCTAGAACCAGCTGGAAATGTGAGTATTCATTCTCACTGTCTCCTCTTCCTGTGTGTGGCAGCCGACTGTGGCAGGTGGCAGGTGGAAGGCCCAGTTTCACTCCCAGTTCTGGCAGCTCTTAGCCATGTTTGCACCCTACACCTGCCCGCAGCCAGGATTTTCTGTCTGCATCGCTGGACATGCAAACAGCAGACCCTTTTATTAATGTCATCTTTTTATTCTGATTAAATTCACAAGCTTTTTTTTTTTTTTTTTTAATCTGGAGGAAACTCCGGATTTTTTTTCTCTAAAGAAAACATTTAGAGATCCCTTTATACTCTGTTGGCTCAGTTTCAGACCCACAGGGAAGCTGCCCTTTCCACATCCATGAGCTGTTAGTGACCTTTTTGTTAAATGTGTGAATGCACAAGGACTCTGGTCTGCCCTCAGACCACTGGTTGGGGTGCTCTGTCAAGTGTCTTAAGCAGCTCACAGTGTGCTGGGAGGTAATGGAGCAGAACTCTGCCTCGGCTGGACTCTGTGGTGGCTAAATTATTATCTAGTTGTTGCTAGGGGCACAAATGAATTCAACTGGCTGTAGAAATGGAACAAATGGGGCTGAGGATTTAGCTCAGTAGTTCCAGCACCTGCCTTGCAAGTGCAAGGACCTGGGTTCAATCCCTGGGTGTGGTAGCTTACATCCGTAATCCCAGCACTCCGGAGGCAGAATTGCTATGAGTTGTGCTCAGGACCAGCCTGAACTACAAATTGAGACCCTGTCTCAAAAAAAAAAGAACAAATGCAGTCTTAATTTGATTCCCATCGGGTCAACATCTGCTGCTTTTCTTGGCCCAGTATGATTTGGTTAAACCTGTCTGACAGATAAGGTCCTTGTAGCCTGTGCTTGCCTCACCAGTGAGCAGGGCAAGACAGAAATGGCCAGGGGCCGGGAGTTAGCTCATTGTTTCCAGCGCCTGTCTTGCAAGCGCAAGGACCCGGGTTCAATCCCCGGTAACCATACCATACTGGGCGTGGAGACTCACACCCAGCAGCAACCAGTACCACATACCACAGTGCCAGGCATGATGGCTCACACCTATAATCCCAGCACTCGGGAGGCAGAGGCAGGAGGATTGCTGTGATGTGAATTTTTTTTTTTTTTTTTTTTTTTGGTTTTTTTGGAGACAGGGTCTCGCTTCGTGGTTCAGGCTGGCCCTGAGCTCAGCCTCAAACTCACATCACAGCAATCCTCCTGCCTCTGCCTCCCGAGTGCTGGGATTACAGGCGTGAGCCACCACGCCCGGCTGTGATGTGAATTTGAGGCTGAGCTCAGAGCCAGCCTGAACTACAAAGTGAGACCCTGTCTCAAAAAAAAAAAAAAAGACAAATGGCCAACTAAGGACAAGTGTCCTTTGGGGAGGGCCTCCCACCACTACCAAGAATGTTGTTGACTAATGACACTTTTCACAGCCCCACGCCAAAGCACATCAGTCGCCTGTCCTGGTCCTGCTCTATTTTGTAAGACAGTCACTGTTGTGAGAGGCTTCCTGGAGGGGTGAGTGTGTGCGGGGAGGTACCCCAGAGCCCTAGTAGAAGCGCGTGCAGTAGTATAACCACCCCAGTGACACTCACTTGCTTTGTGCCTTTGTGCAGGTCAGCCCTCAGAGCCTCACTTCCTTAGCCACCAATGTGGATAAGGGACTGCACTGAGAGTGACTGTACATACAGCCTCTTGGGTGGATTAACTCATGTGCTGATCAGGGCTGGAGTCAGGGTGCCGCTGGAGCTGCAGGGACCCAGTTCCCACCCTTCCCTCTCCTGACCTTCCTTGGTCACTGCATCTGCCTCTGCCCACAAGCACACTAATTTGGTTGCCTGGTGCTGAGCCCTCCTCCTTTAATCTTTCAATAGGTATTCCCCACAAAAGTGCACAAATTAGAGTTGAGTCTTCCTTGCAGTTCTCACCCATGACCATTAGTTTATTCACATATCCATCCAGATATTGTGTACACAGACTCACACAGTGTGTATAATCTTTCGCCTTTTTTGTTCATGATAGGAATTCAAGACATTTCTATGCATGGAGCTAGAACCATACAGAAGCCAGAACATCAATAAAAAAAGGAGGCCAGAATTAGGGGACGTCTTTGCAATGACATTCCCTGAGTAAAGCCTATTTGTATTCAACTGTACCACGTTAGAATGAGTGTCAGGTAGCAAACACAGAACTGTCAGCTTTCACTTACTCCAAATTCCCAACTAACCCGAGCACCACTAGCTTTTTGTGTTCTGCATGACACCTTCCCCGTCCCTAAGCAGCCTCTGCTATCCTCACAAGCTGCCACCGCTTCTGTTGCCAGCTGCTCCACAAGGACCAGGAGTGTCCTGCAGTGATGGTATGGTCCCCTAGGTGAGTGCCAGTGGTTTTGAGGCACGGGTTTGAAATGGCCTCCACCCTGCCGGGCAAGTATCCCACTCACCACCAACCATGGCTACGCCTGAATGTCCACGCCCGCGGTTCAGAATGGCTCCTTTTCCTTTGGTCTTCTAATTGCATGCAGAAGTGACTGCTTCCTACAGAATTCCCCCTCGCTCAATCTGACAATAGTATTTAACCATGAGTAGTTTTTTCAAGCTCATTTTTGCCCTTAAAGGTGGTTTAAGTTGAAACAGCTCCCTCTAGGCAGCCTTCAGGCAAAAGGCACAGACCCATCATCTCAGTCCCCAGCAGCCACCCAGTGTCTCCTGGCCATCACCTGCCTCTCTGCCACCCAGAGCAGCATGCCAGTGGGCTAAAAGTACAACCAGGCCTGCCCCACCCTGAATCTTGAGAAGAAATTCTGTACAAACCCCACGTCAGGGAACGTAGGGAATTGCTGACCCAAATGAGGCAACTATCCTTCCCTGGAGTGATAGAAATTTCCTATAAGAGATGCGGATCTAAATTGTGAAATTTGAAGGTGATAATTAGAAAATGTCAAGCCTTGGCTCTTTAGTGAGGTTAACAAAGGGTCCCTATATGCCAAGAAATGACCTTGGAGTGCCAATAGCACAAGAAAACTAGAGACCTGTTTAGTAGATTTTTTTTTTCCCTTTCTCTCTGAGACAGTCTTACTATGTAGTTCAGGCCAACCTTGAACTTTGTAGAGGTTAGGCTGGCCTCGAACTCGTCGCAGTCCTTCTGCCTCAGCCTCCCAAGTACTTGGATTACAGGTGCACCATACCTGGCTACTCTGCCAAGTACTAGGATTGCAGGTGCACCATACCTGGCTACTCTGTTTCTCTGACTCCGCTTTAGAACTGAGACTGTTGCATGATACCGATGCTTGTATTCCACTTTTAGACCAAGCATTAGCACTCAGGCCTGTGGTCATGGGGCCAGGGAGAATAAATAACTTGCTGCTTCACAGACATGGTGACCCAGAACAGGTGCCTCCTGGTGTCGAGGCTGCCTGTGCTTTGCAGGCACTCCCTCAGCTCCCTGGGCCAGGTCCAGCCTGGAAGGTCTGTCTCTGGGCCTGCTATGCACTCTTCCTCTCCGTCCCTGTTCCTCCTTGGCCCAGCAGAGATAGGCTGGGTGGCCAGTGTTAGCAAGTCCCTCCTGTAACAGCCTGTCTTCCAAGAGAGTGCCCCTGGGAACTGTCTCCTAACAGATCCTGGCTAAGAAGGGCCCTTTAGTCTTACAGTTTAGCCCTTTGGGGTTTATTCACTAGATATTATAACTTCAAAAAAAAGGGTTTATGAAATACTGAGCTTCAGATTTCATAGACGTATTTGTAAACTAAGAATTCTGCAGCAGAATATTTTTAAACATTCGCAGTTTTTTTTGTAAGCTATATTTTTGTATATTTAATTGCTATTTTAAAATTTTAATGTTTTTGCTAATCACTTGTTTAAAAATAAAACATGCATGTAATTGATTCAAACACATGTAAATAAAAAGACTTTGAAAATACTTTGTATTGGGTGTGTACTTTTCAGTTCAGCAGTCACCACTTTCCACTTAAGACTGACAAGACTTGAAATTCAAGGTGAGTGGTTTTGATCAATGGAGTTCGTTGGTCATGCTATGATTGTGACAGAGGTGCCTCCGACCTGCCCGTCTCTTGGGTGAGATACACTGGTTGGGGACATGCCATGGTGGCAAGAAGAGTCCTAGGCTTTGTGAGGCAGGCCAAAGCAGTGGAAGCCTACGCTCTTCTAGCCCCTTTGGCTGGGTCTGCAGGCACAGCTGACACAAGCAAGGAACATCCCACCCCACCCTCTGGCGAGTGGAAGTGTGTGCTGGAGGGGGTGGTGGGGCCATCGAGGAGACAACTGGGAGCAGAGGGACAAAGGATTGGGGCCTCTGAAGTGGCTGAGCCAAGAGACAGCAACAGGGAAGCAACTGCCCTCTGCAGTGCGCCTCTTTCCACCCAAAGGTCCCCACACTCAGATAAGCCCAGCCCTGCAGGAAAACCTGAGCCTGTAGTTCCACTACCAGCTCTGTTCCCTGCTGGTGGTTGCCTTCTGCTGCCCCCATGTGGACAGCACTCAAGTTCAGCAGGCCCAACGCTCCCTGCCAAGGCCAAAAGACAGAAAGAGCTCCACCGTGGGACAGCCTTGGTGCCTTCCAGTTAAACTGCAGGCCCTTCCCTCTCTCCCACAGTGATGCAAGGATCACATTTAACACCCAAGATTCACAGCTGCATCATCTTCGAGGTCTTTTATTCTGCACAGCAGGAAGCAAATATTCAGGCCTTACCAAGAGTCCATCTCGGCCCCATCAGTCTTCTGAGACTTGTTACTGAGAAACCTTAGAGCCCCACAGATGCCCTGAGGGGTTCCTCAGGGGATTCCATACTTCTTCCTTCGCTTGGGGCCTGAGTACCCACCCTGCACCGCTGTGCCCCAGGGCTTTTCTGCAGCCCTCTGGGTCTGGTGTCATTCTTGCCCGCTGTGCTTTTTCTACTAGCTTATAACTTTCAAGTCACTGACTCCAAAACCCAAGGGAATTGTGTCACAAGTCTTATCTCTCCAAGTCTCCACTATTTTCAGTGTAAGGGAACATTAAATGTCCTCCCAAAAACTGCTTGTCAGATTTCATGTATAGAATTAACTTGCCTGGTACCAAGCATGGTGGCAGACAACTGTAATCCCACCATCAGGAGGCTGAGGCAGGAGTGCTTGCAAGTTCAAGGCCAGACTGGACTATAGAGAAAGACCTTATCTTGAAAAAAAAAGAAAAAGACTGGCCAGGCATGGTGGCTCATATCTGATCCTAGCACTTGGCACAATGCAGGATTGCCAAAAGTTCGAGGCCAGCCTGGGCTACAGAGTGAGTTCAGGGTCAGCCTGAACTACAAAGCAAGACCCTGTCTCAAAAAAACAAAACACAAACAAAAAAGATTAGCCTGCTCAGTTTAAAGTTCACAGAACCTTGAAATAAACTGTTCTTTGGTATGTTCTCACAAAGGCTACATAGATGCAAGCCAAAAATGCAAGGATGATCTCCAAAGCCATTCTGACAAAAATGTGATTAGACTGTAACACACAGCCTGACATGCATTCAACCAACCAGCTAAACGCAGGAGCACAAGACAGCTCTCCTGCATCTTCTGCAGAAAGTGATGTTATTAATCACACCACAAAGTTAACAGGACTATACTGAAAGGAAGCCTGAAAATAGCAAATTCTCACACTGCTCGGACATGGTCCACTTTCTTTTTAATGTATTTTTGCTTGTTGGTTGCTAGTTTAGACTGAATTTTTATCTTGATGACTTAGAAAAATACACTTCTCATTTCTCACTTTGATTTGGGTAGTAGACAATCATAAAACTGAGTAAGTCTCTTATAAAAAACCGAAGTCCATAAATCCCATCGTGGAAAGATCCAGGAAGCCCTCCCAGGTAACAATCAGGGAATCTTCAACAGCTCAAGAAGTGCTCCAACGGCTCCAAAATAACCCTGAAAAGAATACACCAAATGTAAGCAATTTTCCTTAGACTTACTTTAACTACCACAAGTGTGATTACTATTAAAGTCAACTCTGCCCTTAACTCCTGACCAGTCCCTGAGCCCCAGCTGGATGGAGGCCTGAGGCCAGCTTAGGAGCAGGGAAGCCCAGCCGCTCTGGGAAGAACAGGGCCAAAACCACAGTAGGTGCCACAGGGACTACACAGCTCTGTTCTGTGCCTCTAGTAACATACAGGGAACCAGCTGTCCTGGGGGTTGAGGTGTGTCTCCAGACAAGGGTAGTGAGACGGGACAAGTGTCACAGGGTGAGGGAAACAGGAAGTATAGGGATGCCACCAATGAGCATGGAGACACAAGAGCAAGAGCTGTGGAGACCAAGGCTGGTGGATTCCCTACAGGATGAGGCAGGAGCAGCTGCACACAGAAGTGAGCAGCCAGGAGTGGTCAGCAGTGCCCTGAGGTGGCAGGACGACAGAAACCTGGGGGCCGGAGGGGGGGGGTGCACGAGGGCAAGAGATACAGGAAGCAGCAGTTGAAAGAAGACAAGTCCTACATCATGCCCAGAGGTGAGTAGATCAAATTCACTTAAAACACAGAAACTCAAAAAGAGAAGGGTAAAACATTAAAGGAAATAAAACCCACACTGACAAGAGTAGAAACAGGGATGTTGTTCAGTGTTACCAGATCGGGCAAGGTCTCCAAAGCCTAAGACGAAATTTTTAAATTACCTTAGAAAAGTGACTTAAAAAGAGATATGAGAAAGATCTTCCAAGTCTTGCTTATAAATTTCAAAGAATGTACAAGTGTCTGAAATATCATAAAAAGAGAAGACCAGTCTGTCTTCAAGAAAAGCTATTTTAAAAGGAAACAAGACACAGTAGGCATGCTTGTAATCATAGCTACTCTGAAGGCTGAGGAAGAACAAACACAAGTCCAGCCTGAGCAACTCAGAAAGATGTGTTTCAAAATACAAAGAACTGGGACATAGTTCAGAAGTAGGGTGGCCACCTAGCATATGCAAGGCTCTGGACTGAATCCCCAACACCACCCCCGAAAAAAGAGGAATTAAGATACAAGTCCAGAAGGAAAGAGAAGGACAAAGACTGAGGAGAGGGTTAAAAAAAAAAAAAAAAAAGATGTGACCAAACAAGAGAAGAAGGTGAAGCATGGCATGACATTTATTTCTTCGTTTTTAAGAACTCAGCCACAACCACCTGTTTGTTAGGAGGCCAGAGCTGCGAGACAGACCCAGCAGAGACCCGGCCATGCTCAGGTTCCCTGTCAGAGCCAGAGACCAAGACACTTGTGTGACAATAGTTACAGATGCAGTCTCATGAGCTTTCTATGGCTGTACTGAATTTCACAATTAAAAATACATAAAGAGACAGGGTTAGCCATTAGGGTTCTCCTGAAGACCCAGAATATACATCAAGCATCTGCCAGGATGAGAAAGATAAAGCATAAAACAGGCTCTTCACAATCACTAGCCAAACACCTTGCTGGGGAGGGTAGGCACGTGTTGCAAGACTCAGGGGCTAAAATGAAGTTCCACCAGGGCAGAAATCCACACTGGAGTCAGAGGCCTCAAGAACACAGGGACATATGCTTCAAAATGCTGAACAGAGCAAAGAACACAGTCAGCAGGGAGAATAACAAAATGTGGCAGCACATGCAAGTAATTCCAGTACTTATGAGGCTGATGCAGGGGGATCGCCACAGCTTCCAGGTCAGTATGGGCTAAATAGTGAATTCAAGGCCAGCCTGAACTACTAGACCCTGACTCAAAAAAGGTAAAAATTTCATACAGGGTTTGTAATTAAAGGTTGAATATCCCTTCCCCCAAATTCTTGGGATCAAAAATTATTTTGACTTCGAAGGTTTCTGGATCCTGGAACACTGGCATAGAGGTGTTACCCAAGGTGTATCCCTAATCTAAAAATCTGAGTCTAACAATCTGCTAGCAGAAATGCTAGTTGGCAAAATTTCAGATTTTGGAGCATTTCAGACTCAAATGAGAGATGCTCAACATGTGTTATATGAAAATACAAATTTGAAAAAGAAAAATTAACCTAAGAAACTCATCTCCACATTTACCTAGGAAGTAGAAGTAGAAATTACACACAAGTAAAGTTATACTAAGACATTAAACAAGATTTCTTTTTTCTATCAAGGTCACAAAAAAAGATGTACACAGAAAAAGAACTGTAATAATCTTAATGGCATTCAGATGACTTAAATAGCATTAGAAATAAAAAGACAACTTAGCCTTTAAGTTTTTGATATGGGGAATTTGTGTGCTTTGAATTTTAACTATGAATTTAAGCAATTAAAAAAACTCAAGAGCAACTATAAAGCAAAAAGTAACCTTTATTAATCAAATCCTACTGTGATTCTTATTCATTTGTATAAACATGGTTATACTAAGAAATACACAATTCTTGGGCCAGGGATTTAGCTCAGTGGTTCCAGCGCCTATCTTGCAAGCGCAAGGGCCTGGGTTCAATCCCCAGTAACCAGGTTCGATTCCCGGTAACCACATACCATACTGGGCATGGAGACTCACGCCCAGCAGCAACCAGTACTACATACCACAGTGCTGGGCATGGTGGCTCATGCCTGTAATCCCAGCACTCGGGAGGCAGAGGCAGGAGGACTGCTGTGATGTGAATTTGAGGCTGAGCTCAGGGCCAGCCTGAACTACAAAGCGAGATCCTGTCTCAAAAAAAAAAGAAAAAAAGAAATACACAATTCTGAAAAACGTTCATGGTAACACTATCTAAAATTCAACATCACTTGATATAGTTTGCTTCATTAGCAACTAAGGTGAAGGAAAAGAGAATCCCTCCCACAGCTCCAGTCCCGTTTTACCTGTCGTCAGGAGGTAAGACCTCAGCCCGGGCAATCTGCTGATTCTTCTCCACTTCATTGTTTCTAGCCTGCCTACATGTTAAGTTCTTACGATGGTATGGTTCTACTTTGGAATATTTTTACTGATCTATTCATTTTGAGAGACGCATCTTAAACATATAATGCATAAACTACATCAATACAAAATAATTGGCATCAAAAAAATGAAAAAAAAAAGCATAACCCAGAGGAGCTCTATTTACAGTCAGTGTCCCAGGAAAAATACAAAGGATTGTTCAGAAAAAAATACTGCGTCAAAAATACACAAAAATGTTCCAACATTTTTTGCACTGGGGCCTGCAGATAGAGCTTAGTGGTAGAATGCTTGCCTGGAATGTGCAAGCTCCTGGGGTTGTTTGCAGCAAAGATTTACATTTAATGAAGGTGGAGAAGACATATATGTTCTGGAACAAGGCCCTAGATTTTTTTTTTTTTTTTTAAGTTTTTTTGAGTCAGAGTCTCACTTTCTAGTTCAGGCTGGGCCCGAGCTCAGCCTCAATCTCACATCACAGCAATCCTCCTGTCCCTGCCTCCCAAGTGCTGGGATTACAGTTGTGAGCCACCATATCTAACACTGTAGTAGGTGGTTACTGGAAGTGAACACAGGACCCTACACTTGAAAGGTAGGCACTGAAACTACTGAGCTAAATCCCCAGCTCCAATAGGGTCCAAGATTTGAACCTAACCCAGCACCATGACAAAAATAATAAAGAAAATTCTTTAAAACTGATTAAATCTAAATTATCCAATAATCTATTTTACATTTTATGAGGTAAGAAATACCTATCAAATACTACAATCAAAATGAAACCCCACCTCATATAATTGAAAAAAAAGAAAAGTAAATATTGAGCCCAGATCCTCTATCCAAGTTCTGCTACAGCATGAACCCTTACAAAAGTGACTCCTCATTAGAAACAAGTCTGCTTACCTCATGTTCCGAAAACAGTGCTTTCAACTGCCCCTTGGACCAATAATCCAAAGCATACGCCAAAAGCCGCATGGCGATGGTATTAATTCTCAAGAAATTTCCAACAAATACCACCTGGTTAATGTTCTGAGTACATCAAAAAAAGGCAATTAGTTTGCATCTCACTATTTTCTCCAAAAAATTACCCTAATAGTACACTATGCAGTTTTTAGCAGCAATTTAATCCAGTTGGTCAGTGCTACTGAAATTTGACCCCCAGACGTCTCTGGGCCCACTGTAAACCATGCCCAAATATGTGAAAGAAGAAAACAGATTAGAAGAAATAGCTCTATGAAATATGACAAAAGAGTAAATACTAATAGAAATTTTTATACAGGTTATTATTTTTTTTTTTAAAGCAAGTCTCAACAAAGGAAAGAGACACACATTACAAAAGTTCTATAACAGGAAAAAAATTAAACTATAACATAATTAAAGATAGTTGAACCTGTTAAGTTAATAACAACAACAAAAAAAAAAACTAACTGAAATTCCACCTTCAACATTGGCAGGGTTGCAGTAAAACCGCTTTATCCATTCACTGCTAAGAATAACCTTAAAGGGGCTCAGCCAGTCCTGCCCTGACAACGTGCAACAAAACCAATAACCACGGCCACGTTGTAAGACCACACCACAAGTTTCACTGCTGAACCCCTTACTGAGAACAAAACTGAGCCAGAGAAAAGACTCAAGCTTAAAAATGCTTATTGCAGAGTTACCACTATAACCAAGCGCCCAACTATATGTGACAATTTTATGATATTAAAAGTACCTGGTTAGTGAAGTTATAAATCTATGCTAATAAAAAATGATCAAATACATAGCCATGAAATGTATATTTGAGTAAAAACCAGAAAATGGTATGCACATCAACTAAAATATTTTAAAACACATAACCATAGGAAAGGGAACACACAATACAGAAAAAGACTCGAAAGATTTTAAAATTATTTGATCAGATATCTTTTTAATTAAAAATGAGACAAATCTTTTCGTGCCTTTTGAGGTTACTTTTCAAAATTTATGCCTATATCATCTGTTAAAAGAGTAAATACAGACAAGCCATTAGCCTGTATCAACTGACTCCTAGACCCTCTTTCCCCAAGGGCAGCCCATTCTTGGTTCTTTCATAGCCCTGTACAATGCTGCTTGACCTGAATGCTACAAGGCAGCACTGTAAAGAAGCTGAAAGCACAAAGACATAGCTCTGCTGACGTGGAGGGGAGCTGGGGTGGGCATACATCACCCAGTCAGTCTTCTCCCAGCTTCAGTGACTTCCTGCGGATTCCTTCCCAGGCCTCTAGACCTCCCAATGAGCCTGGAGTTGAGATTCAGCATCACCACTCCCACATCCCCATCATCGGAATCTGACAGCCTTCCTACCTTCCTCCACTTTCTCCTCAAAAGAGGTCACTTTACCCCTAGACGGTAGCCCTGCTTATCTTCAGCAAATCGGTGGAGATTAACCTGTATGTGAAAGTTTTTTTTGTTTTGTTTTGTTTTTTTAAGGTTTTTTGAGACAGGGTCTCGCTTTGTGGTTCAGGCTGGCCCTGAGCTCAGCCTCAAACTCACATCACAATCCTCCTGCCTCTGCCTCCCGAGTGCTGGGATTACAGGCGTGAGCCACCACGCCCGGCACTGTGGTATGTGGTACTGGTTGCTGCTG
>PVIR01035593.1:0-16352 GCA_004026965.1 Petromus typicus | reverse complement strand
TCTGTTCAAGAAATCTGTTTTAACTTCATTCCCCAAGAGGAACTATGGGAAGGAACAAGTGGTTCTGCTTGGCTTCACTGTGTTTAATTCCTATATTGGAAAAGATCTGCTTTCTTGTTTTTTAGTGTTACAATAATGAATAAAGGTACTGTATTGGCAGTGAACATCAGAGAGTAACTGAAATGGATGTTTTATAATTATGAAAATGTGGGACAAATGTTTGAGTCTGGGGAAGAGGACACAGCCAGAATCCTTGTGACAGTCTCCAGTCTCCTGTGAATCCCATAGTTAAAGGATGAACAATCAACAAACAATAAAGTCAGAACCTTGAGAAAAGGCTGAGCCTGGGCTCAACTCTTGTTACTCTGAGCAGCAGCAGGAGAGCAGAAGAGCCCATCACCCCAGCTTGCTGACCTTTAGTTGGTAACAAGCCTTCAATCCATAATCCTAGCATGCATAAAACAGGGCAGTAATCCCTGTAATAGTCCCTGTAGTTGAAGATTACAGAGGGCAGGGCAGACATCCTTAAATCCCAGTAAGACTCAATACGTTTTAAGGCCAATAATCCTAGTGCAGTAATCCTTGTAGTTTAAAATCCCTCGGGGCAGGGCAGATGTGCACAATAATCCCAGGAGTTGATCCCTTAGGGAGAGCAGACATCAAGTCCGAGTAAGTAAATCCCAGTAAGTCAGTCTTAAATCTGAGGAAGTTGTCCACGATTCTCACATGAAAATTTTTGAGTGTGTTAGTGGTAATGGTGACACTGATAATATGGGTGTGTCTTGGTCTGAGGCACTGATTTGAATGTGTCTGGATCCCCAGTGCACACAATTATAAATTAAGCAAGCAGGCATCAAGCTCTCTGTATTTTTCCAGTTCACATGATTAACAAAGAAATAAGCAGTGAAATAGGCTAAAGCAAGCATTCAGCATGGCAATTGCCGTCTTCTCTGCCTCCACCTGCAGAGATCTCTGCAATGAATTCTGCTTCTTTTCTTGATAACTTTCCTTTGTCACACAGTGGCAGCTAGTCTTCTTCTCTTCCCCACACCAAACATTACCGACAGTTTTTAAAAGAATATTTGCAAATAGAAAACATTATATTTCTGCTATGACTATGAATGTTTAAACCCCATGCCTGATTTTGCCATCATCCTGGCTTGTTGGAGAAACAATTTTCACAACCAACATGTTCTCAAAGGCTCCTCTCTGGCATGATTGAAAGCATTTCTTGGTTATGCATATGATTCCTGGATCTCAGCACAGGCCTGCTGAAGAAATACATCCTCTGTTCCAGAGAGGTCATTGTTTTGAACACATAGGCTGCAATGCTGTTTCCCTTTTGGGGGTAGTTGACATTGTCTCTTTTGGGGGAGCACAGTGAACCCAGACTGTGAGGGGGACCGAAGAGTATCATCTGTGGCCAGAGTTAATTTAGACACAGACTCTCCCCTGAAGCAGATCTGGGGCCCATATACAAGTCAAATCTGCTATTTTTCTTTGGGCAATGATTTATTTCCCTCTTAAATTGGCTGGACCAGTTAGTTTTTTATTTTTATTAAGTCACACTATTCTTAAATGAAACTATTGATTTAAAGTCAGCTTAGTGAGGATTTAATTTGTTTTCAGGGTATTAGAGCAGGTAGCACGGGATAATTTTACAATAAAGTGGAGCAGAAGCGTTCCTTCACAGGGCCTCCCCTTCTTTTACTTGCCAGACTGCACAGACATTACAAATTTTCAAGTAAATTGTGGAAATACATTCATAAATCAGGCCTAATTCCACTGCCTGCTTAAGGGAGATTCAAAGGAGCATTTTCCTGTGACCTTGTCCGGTTGTCTTTCCTATGACAGTCCCCGGGTTTGGTGCTAAAAACACACAGAAATGCTCACGTGCACACAGGCACACACAGCACTCCTGCTTTTCAGAGTCAAGGAGTCCTCTTTCTTCTTTCTCACCCTTCCTCTATTTATACTGTGTTGCTTTATTCTCGAAACATTCTCTTTCCCTTGCAGGTGAAGGGGTCAAAAGAATGGCACCAGAGCTGCCTACCAAACATATGTTGGTGTTGCACTGGTTTGTCTGCCTTGGTTGGGTCTCCTCTCCTGTCCCCTTACCCACCAGACCTCCTCCTGCTTGGCGTCCATCCATGGGTCCTGCCATGCCCAGAAAAAGTCTGGTGTGTCACTCCTTTGGGAGAAAGGAGGGAAATGCTTCTCACAAAGGTCTTAAAAACCAGGCAAGTGAAACTATCCAAACACAGCCAGGGAGGGTTGTCTGTTGTCTGTTTTAAGAGCAGTCTTGTCACTGCCAGTCTGTTATCTTTGAACTCCACTGTCACTATCTGTTTCCAAAGGAGCCTTTTCTTTCTATTGAAATCAAATAGACTCAGAACCATTTTCAGATTAATGGTCCTTGGTCTAGAGATTCTGAAACCATTTTGGTCAATCATTCTGGACATCTCCAGGTGTCCCCATCCCCATCACTGAGCAATGGGGCTGGATCTTGGCAAGCGTCAGATGGCCAGTCCATCTGGCTCATCCTCTGTCACTGCTCTGGACTGGCCCAGGACACTTCTTGGTGTGTCTGCCTGCAGTGGTGTGGGTCTTACTCTCTTGCCAAGCATGAAGCAGCTGGCGCCCTGCAGTACAGAGGAGTAGAGGCCAGGGCAGGTGTTCCTGGGACTGAGGGTGTCCCTTGGGCCCTCTGCCAAATGACAGTGAGTTGGGATTAGACATTCTAGTGCTCTCTTTGATTGCTGAGAGTGAGTAAATTACAGAGACCGGAGGCCAGAGGTGGAACAGAGGAACCTTCAGCCAGGGCAGAGGAGCCAGAGGAGAACATGGTGTCTGAGCACAGTAGGGATTGTGGCATGAGGAGCTTGAGCTGGGTGGGCCTGCCATACTGTAAAATAAAGAATAAATATCGAATGGGCCCAAAGAAAAACTCCAGGTATTTTCTAAGTCATCAGAAAGTGTTTCCTTGACAGTGTCATGAAAACCCAGAAGAACAGAAACAAAATGGTAAGACTAGAACAAAGCGTCATGGAGGGAAGATCTATAAACTGAGGGGTTTGAAGATCTTGCAGCCAACACAGACTAGAAAGTTGCAGTGGCAGAAAGTAATGGCTGAGCCAGGAAGAATAAGAGTAAAGTCCAGAAAGGGTGAACAATGAGATGGGGGCTACCGCAGATCATCACTTTAACCAAGGAGAGTCTGATAACTCAGACTTTTGCAAAACAAGGAATGAAGGAAGGAAGGAAGGAAGGAAGGAAGGAAGGAAGGAAGGAAGAAAGGCTGGAAGGAAGAGAAACCTTGATGGGTTTAGTTATATAAATATATAATTTAAGTGCTCATTAAGTAAGTTCATGGATCACTGCTGAGTTTAGGTTTTGGGGAGACTGAGTCCCTGGCCCCACTCTCCCCTCTTTATTCCCAGAGGCCCTGGCTTAAACTGGCCTTGACTGGCATCCATTCCCATCAGGTTGTATTTTGTCTCCCATAGGCCCAAAGCAAAAGGGTCACGTGACCATGGACTAAAACCTCTGAAACGATGGGCCAAAGTAAACATCTTTCTGTGTTGAGATGATTCTGTTGGGTATTTTCTTATAGAAATGCAGAACTGACTGACAGGTCATTCATTGAGGTTTAAAAAAAGTCTTTATAATCAATTTCTTCATTTTCAAGGTCTACTAAGGGACTTCACCCAGCAACTAGAAAATAGAAAACATAGATTTTGTACGGTCTTTCTACTGTAAAAGTTCATAACTTCCAAGCCCATGACCTAAGAGCACATAAAGATTAGCCTCTTAAACCCAGTAAATTTCTGCTGTGAACCACTATTGGCCATCTTGGAGCCCAAAGAAGTCACTTTCCTAAAGTGGGCTCCATTTGTATTTCACATAGCCAGTAAAAGTGGGAAGAATATTGTATTAAGGAGTTTTCTAATCATTTCTTTACTATTTGAAGAGTATGCTGTCACTGATAAATGAACATAAACACTAAAACTTTTGCCACAAACATAATATAGAAAACAGGATAAAGTAGACTTCATAAAACTTTAAAACTTTTTCCTGCTCTGAAAGACAACCTACACACTGGAAGAAAATCACTTCAAAATAAATATCCAGTAAAAGACTGGTGTTTAGACTGCTAGATAAAGAGCTCACACTCCAGCAATGAGAGAAATGTCAATGCAACATATAGGGAAAGCTTTGAATGAATTTCTGTCATACAAGGTCTACAGGTGGTAGATTAGCACATATGAGAATGTTTGACATCCTTCTTCACTAAGGAAGTTCAAATTAAAATTGTAATGAGATATGCGCACACAGCTATTAAATTGCTTACAAAACAGTGCTACCAGTGGCACTATGTATGGGTGTGTAGAGCAACTAGACCTCTCATACGATACTGGAGAATGAAAGAAAAAAATGGAACAGCCACTCTTGGAAACAATTCAACAGATTCTTCTAAACTGAAACATATACATGTCCTGTGGTCACAATCCCATTCCTTGGCATTCATCTTCGAGCAATGGACACTGCTCTCTCTATAAAGACCTGTACATGTTCAGCTTGGGAGAAGAAGGTCACCAGAAGCTCCTTTTGGGCACTGAGTCAACAGTGTTCATGGGAAAAAACAAGTTGCTTTATTTGTAATTTCCCAAATCTAGATACGAGTTGTCTACCAACCCACCAAATGACTGTGAAATACCCACAGCAGGGAAAATAAAGACTGTACTGTACATACAAATAACACACACAAATCACTTGAAGCAAACAAAGCCAAATTCAAAAGGCTGCATATTCTTGGATTCCATACACATGAATCTTTGCGAGGGGCAAAAAATTATGGAGGCATAAAACTGATTGCTGGTCAGTAGGCACTGGAGGAGTGTTGGTGGTGCAGGAGATAAAGTACTAAGTGGAGAAAACAGAGGTGGCAAAAATGTCCTTGGTGTGGCTTTTGGTTGGTATCACACGACTATGCATTTATCAGAATTAAAATTTGTCAAATGATACCTTAACGGATCTGACCTCGAACCTGAAACAACATGAATAGTGGAGCCTGCATGTTATTCTGTTCTTCTGAGGCTGAGAACCGGACTGATTTTGTGAGAAGTATTTGGAGTTTCCCCCCAACGCTATCGCCTTTCGTGGGCAGTATGTTTTCCATCGCACATGAACATTAGTCCGGTCACTGAATGATTGCTATGGGATGGCTCTCATGCCAGTGTATCTCCAGGGATATCCTCACCATTATTTTGCAAATTAAAAGCATAAAGTAGATGTAATGGCTCTGACAAGACAGGAGCCTTAAATAACTAGAAATTTTATAAAATTTAAAGACTTTGGAAGACCAGAAGCAGTATAATGTACAGGTTTATTGCCTTTTTTCTCTTCTATCACTAAGTTTTGAGCTTTAACACAACTTTGTCCTGTGATTAGTGATAGAGTATGCTGTTATCCATATAAACTTCCTTTGAAATTGTACAACAGAAAAGAACGTGTGTATAGCCCTTGCTGTTTACAAAATGTTACTGTATTTATTATCCATGAGATTTTCTCCAACTCCTATGACAGGTCTAGAATCCTGCAAGCTGAAGCTCCCACACGGTGAGACCTGCTCTGCTGATAAGAGGTGAAAGCACGGACTGAAGTCCCGAAAGAGCAAACACATGCTTGTCCCTCAAGTTTCTACTGAGAGCAGACTCATTCCAACAGTATCAGGGGGATCAAAATGCCCTGCACCTGATGATTCTGCATGGTAACTGTGATGTTTGGTAATCTTACTTTTCAGCAGGCAAACGGGATTTCCATCCTACTTGAGTTTAGTGTTACCTGAGGTTTGTATTTGTATGTGGAGGCAGAATGCGGTGTCAGCCATTTGTGAGTCCACAAAGCAGGAGCTGTGCATCTGTGTTGAGCAGGGGTCTCAGAGTCACAGAGTTGCATGGGAATTGTCCTCAGGAGAGTCAGGAGGAGCCAGGTGCCCCAGTCAACCCCAGGCCCTCTGGGCAGCTTTGCCTGACTTTGGGTCTTACATATCTGCTGAGCTGGCCAGGTCCTCTGTAACTTCCACCAAGGCCAACAAGAGAGCAGTCTGCAGCCAAGGTCTCTGCAAGGTCAAGGTCATATATTGCAGCACAGTAGCGAGACAGAGCTCTTCTGCTGAGCTAAGTCCTGCCAGCTTGGGCCTGGGCTCATCCTAACACATGGCTCTACTGTGTGGTGTTCCAGAGCACAGGTTAGGGGGACACCAAGGACTCAGCTCAGAAAAAACCCCAGCATATTTGCTTCAGGTCAGACAAGTGATGAGAAATAATTCTTCAGCTCAGATTTAGGCCGCAGGATTTTGTACATTCTCCAGTGAGACTATTTGGCTGTTTTCCTCCTGTTTGCTTTTCCTTTCTATGTCTTTTTGTCTCTAACTCTCATCTCTGTCCCTGGCCCTCTGTCCTCTTTTTCTTGTCTTTGTCTCCATCTCTGTTTCTCTTTCTTTCTGTCTGAAGAGAAAGGAATGAAAGATGTTTCCTGTACACCAAAGTAGGAAGTTGGGTTGGCCTCCTCTCTGGCTGACGTACCATGTGTGACTGTAGGGTTTCATTTTGCTTTACATTAATCAAACAACAATAAAAGCCACAAAACCCCCACTAAGAGGCATTTTAACTTAAGATCCAGGGCTAAACACCCAGGGATTTTGCCTATTGTCTTCTCCAGTGCCCTGTAAAAAGAATTAGATAGCAAGAGAAAGAAAGAAAAATTGAGCCACTTTTTTTTGCATAGAAAGGTAGAAAACATATAATAAATTAAGGGTAGTGGGAGTGAAATAAAGGCCAGAGGTAAACGACGTTTAATTGTGTGAGCTGCTCTCCCCCTCATGGTTCCTGCCAGCTGCTGCTGTTATTGCTCCCTTCCTGTTTTAAGATGAAAGCAATGATGGTAGACACGTGCAGACACACAAAAGAACCTATTTGGACCGGCGTGTCAGCTCATCTTTATCAAATGTTGCACAGGTATATTTTGTTGCCATGCTTCATTACCCCAGAATGGCATGCCTGAAATGTTTGTCTCTTCTATAAACCCAATAGCTTTCCCAGCCAGGCATTGTTTGACAGGGCAATAGACGGGTGTTTCTTTCGCAGGCATGGGTTTGTAAAGGCTGGGCAATTAAGGAGAGAGTGGGAGAGGAGGGTAGAGGGAGAGAGGGAGAGGGAGAGGGAGGCAGGGGAAGGGAGAGAGAAGAATAGAGAGAGAGGAAGGAAAGAAAGGAGAGAAGAAAACAGAGGATGAAGGACGACAAAGAAGTTTATTTTAATATGTCATGTTGTATGTACATTTTCAATGGCTTTCATGAATAAAGAAAATATAAAGAGCACATAATGAATGTGCATTGTATTTTAGAAAGGATCATTGGCCCTTTCATTAGGACAACTCTTATCAGGACACCTAGATTGATAAAAAAATAAATTTTGATAATAATTTTTGTGATGCAAAAAGGAACATGACAAATGACCATAATAATAAGAAGACAATGGTCATCCGGGATAAAATTTGGTTTTCCTTTGCACATAAGGCTATTGCATCAAAATCTGCCTCTTATCTTCCAATAGCCTACTGGAAAAATCAATATTTTAATCCTGTGTGATATAGATTAAATTCTTGGGAATTAGAATTGGGTAAGGCTTATATTTTATTCCCCCCTCCCCTTAAAGCAACGATGATAATGGCTTGTGCAAATCAGAGAAGGAGGCATGAAGATTTGGTGACACTAATGCCCATCCTATTTCTTGCTTTTCCTCTGGACATACAATGCTAGCGGGTCTAGAAGGCTAAGCCATGATTCCCATGATAGTGATCCATGGCTGCCCTGTTGGGGCAGTTTATTAGCAACAGGAGCTTTCACCAGCTCTGTGTGAACCCATTGCCTCCAGCAGAACTGTCTTAAGACCCTTGTGTCCCAGCTGGCAAGAAAGGGGCAGCAGTAATCGGGCAATTCCAGAGTGAGTGTCACTAGGGTCAACCAAATAGGCATGGTCATGCAGAAAAGTCTTTGTTTAGTTGTCTGGCCTTCTACAAGGATGTAAAGAGCCCCTGATCTGGTAGAGAGAGGAGAGGACAATACTTCATGTCTGAAGGCTTGAGGACTGGTGGATGCTCAGATCCAGAATCTTTTTTGAGTTTGGGATGTTCTTGGGGCAGCATGTATCACATAGCAGATAACACTTGGAGTAGAATCAGAAGCTGCATCTAGTGAGTATAGCTGAGTCACACTCAGGAACAGTCCCTCTGCTTGGGATAAATAATCCTGGTTAATCATGGTTCTAGCTGATCATAGGTCAGCTAGATTGAGGTCAGATTTTGCCCCCAAGTAAGGTACTAACATGATATAGATTTGATTGGGGATCTATATAAAATCTTCAAGTGGTGGTTATGCTGTTCTATATCAGTGTTAACATGACTCTTGGTTTTAGGTAGGTAAGAAAGTAGCAAAGTTTTAAATCTTGTTGTGTTTTGTCATTACAGACAGAATCTTACGTTTTAATGGAGAAAGTGCCAGCCTTCTATTATGTGGGAGGTATTGTGCCTACTCCAGAGAAGCCACTGTGCTCCTTAAGCCTGTGTCACCAGAGTACACGGACAACATTCTCTGTGACCTCATTGCCCAGAATGCAGAGGCAGCTCTTCTACTTTGTCCTTGGATGAAGAATCCTTGGGAAGCTGCTGACCCATGATCTCTGAGCCTTAATGCTCTTTGCTATTGCTGTTTTAACTTTGTCTTCAGTGGACTGAAGGAGAATATACTCATTTTTCCATGCTTATTTGCCACTGACTTGTTTTGTTATTGCTCTCAACTGCTGAAAATCTATTTTCCACATGTATTTGCAATTCCTTCATGAGCAGGAAACTGAAGAACTGTGGCCCTTAAGTGAAACTCCAGCTCTGCCCTTTTCTGGTTTGTACAGTCTTAGAAGGGTCATTGTCCCTATGCTTGGCCTCAAGTTTATGATCCACAGATCCCTCTGAACTTTGGTAACTTGATAAAAAAATGTTATTATTTTCCTTCCTCAAGAACCAAAACGGGCTGATTGTGTATGTGTATCACTCATGCATATGTATATATTTTTTGTCCCCCTATGGTTAAGTAGGACAGTGTTTTATAATTTATGACCCCTTCTGGATGTTGGCCCAGGTTTTAACTCTGGGCCTACCATTAAAATTTTGTAAAGGGATCTGTTTATGACCCATCAAGAAATGCCATGTCCCAGACCCTGGAGTTACCCAGGCGATAAAGGTTGTATCACAAAAGACCCTTGAGAATGTCCCTTTGGGGGACATAATTAAATATCGTTTCAGGTGAACAACAAAACCTTCCCTGGAAGAATTCTCTTTATGAGCAGAGTTTCCCTAGGCTGGATGGATCAAAGCTGTGAGCTCTAGGCAGACACAGTAAATGCAAAAGTACCCTGAGTGTAGTAGAGATGGATCATGGTAGATTCCTTCCAAAGCTCATAAAATCAAACTCTTTTTGGTTATTTTATTTTCAAATACATGAAACAGGTGAAAAACGATTTTTTGATCTTAGAAAGTTTCTGTCCAGATGGATTCTTGAATCCTCATGGGGTTTTCCAGCCAACTGTCCACACCTCTGCCTCGACTGCACAGCTGGCACACTGCCCCTCCCATGAAGGATGAGTCGATCTGTGGTGGTGAGTAGATGGGCACCTACGCTTTAACTTCGTCTTCAGTGCACGGAAGGAGAATATACTCCCCTTCAGGTCTGCCTCCTCCCTCCTCTTGCAGCTCTAGCCCTATCACTCCTCTTCCCCTCTCTAGGACACAGAGCTGTGTGAACCCAAAGGGGAGGAGGGGAGGAAATGAAGCGCTTGTGATTTCATGGAGCAGAAAAAAGCTACACCTTGGAGGTGAATGATCGATATTATTATAAGCGAGGTGTAGCTCAGGGCAGGTGAGTGGTGTGTTAATGAGACGCCACCTCCTGTTTCCTGACAGATGACTGTCATTGTTCAAATGCAGCCATCAGCATGATTGATCGCCGGGTCATCCTGCCCTGCAGTTGGAGCGCCCTGTCTTCTCTCTTCTGTTGATGTCTCTAATCTGCTGACCTGAGGATGACCCAGCAGAGGTGGAGCTGAAATTAACATGTCATTTTCTCTAGTTAAATTAAAAAGGGGGGGAGGTGGGACAGCAGAGAACAGGAAAGGAAATCTGAAACAGAGAACGTACAGAGAGCAGAAGCAAAAATCCAAACCCTGCAGAAAATCCCCACGGTGTTTTAGGCTAATACATTTCTAATAAAGATTGAAAACACATGTTAACGTTCACTTATGTTGTGTCAGTTTCACGTGTCTCGAAAGGCAATCAGGATCTTTCCAAAGAAAGATGGCATGGCACTGGCTCTTGGACAGATTCCTGTGCTGGCTGGAGAGTCCATCAGGTTGACCTTCATCATTCATTCAAGAAATATTTGGGGAAAGCCAGTTTTTTTTTTTTTTTTTTTTTTTTTTTTTTTTTTTTTTTTTTTTTGGCCAGCCATCATTGTGCCTTCACCAAAATGTTTAATTTTTTAATTTTTTTTTTTTAACTTCTCAGAACTTGTGAGGCTGAGGCAGGATGATCGTGATCTGAAGGGCAGCCTGAACTACATAGTGAGACACTGTCAAAAACAAAGCTTTAACCACATGTAGCAATCATAGAATACTAGAGCAGGAAGTTTCAAAGAATCCCAGCTTCCTTGTGGGTTAGCACCCTCCATCCCGAGAGACTGTGCCCCGGGAGACTGACTACGAAGGCAGGTAATAACTGGTGAGCAGTGAACCCGAATGAAACCAAATTCTTTTAAAGGCTCCCTCTTGGCTTTTTTATTCTTCTTTTGGAACGATATGTGAGGCCGTTCTCCTGCTTCCTCCTACCTAATCAATTTTATTTTTTCCAACTTCCATGCAATGGTAACTGGCTTCAGTTTTGTGAAAAATCTCTTCCCACACAGTACCTTGAATATAGTAACAATTACCTGCTTTATGTACTTCTGAGGAAAGATGTTCTAATTTTATTTTTTTTTTTAGAAATCTTGAAATTGTTTCAGACTTTTCATATTATCATGATATGGATTTGATTGGGGATCTATATAAAATCCTCAAGTGGTGGTTATGCTGTGCTGTCTCAGGGTTAACATGACTCTTGGTTTTAGGTAGGGAAGAAGGTGGCGAAGTTATCCATTAGGTATCTCTGCGGAGTCACGGTGCTCACAGAAGATATTCTGGAAAACGACTCCTTTGGCTGAACACTGTTTAAAAAGAAGGGAGTGGGCAAAGCTGCCACGATACGAAGAGAGCTCACTTCTGTCCATGTGTAAGAGAAAGACGATATGAACAGCAAATTGCAGTGGGCTTATCCCACTGATCTTGTCTCCAGCTCTCTCTTTAAGTATGTCCATGCACATAGAGTTATCATCTGGGTGCTGTGCAACTGTTCAAATCAAATCCCTTTGGAGACGAGTATTACTCAAAACGAGCACCTGGAGTTCAGGTTCTTTAATGCTAATTTGTGATTGGCTCTGTAGATCTTGCGTAGAGTTATTTTGAACTTTCTGAGACAGTTCTGACTTCAAGTGATTTGAAAATTTTCCAGTAAAGCGATTCACTAACAGTATAATAAAATGATGAATATTTATATAAATTAGTTCATAAATCAGAAAAAAGTCTGCCGCTAGACTTAGGATTCCTAAACTTGGTTCCCTGATGGTGATAATTGTGTAGCAAATTGACAAACTGTATCACCATCATCTTCAATGTAGTAGTCAGTAGTCAAGATTCTGTTTACGTTTGAGGATCTTGACTGGGAACCCTGATATGTCAGAGGAGATTGCACCGATTTCACTAAGCACTTAGCAAATGTTACTGTGTACCTACTGTGTCCCACTTTCAAGTCTATGAAATGTCTCCCTGATAAACTCAATCAGGCAGGAGAGTGCAGCTAGTGCAGGTGTCTGAGGCACCGACTGGGACAGCTAGTGGGCAGTGCAATGTGAGAGAAACTGCCCTCACTGCAGAGAAGCTTCCGGGGGCCTCCTACCCGCCCCTTCCTCTCTGATCACAGCTACTTTCACAGTCTGCTCCAAATGCCCACGTCCATAACACTGTGACTGTGTGGTGCCCATCATGCTGCCCAGTACTGAAAGACAACAGTAAAGGATTTGTACTCTCTGAGCTACTGTGGGATATTTTCCCCTTCTGGATTAGAAATACAATCAAAGGTATGAAAATTCAAATTTGTAGCAAATGTTGGGAATGATAGTGATACAGAGTACATAATCTATTTGCATTTGGGCTGGAAGCTGACTTTTTTTTTTCATTTCTGGGACAAGCCACTTAATCACGTTTGAGTTAAAAGCAGCGACTGGCAAGGAGAGTCCGCGTGTAGGAACAATGGGAGAGCGGGCTATCTTTCCTGACGGCGTGGCCTTGCTTGTTCTGACTGATCCTTGACGCACAGGCTCAGAGGAGAAGCCTCAAGATAGGAGAGAATGAATCTGTCAGATTCATTTTTCTTCTTTTTCTTGAGGGTGAATTTATTTTTCATGTTTTGAAAGGAGCGTGTGACCATGTTGTGACAGAGTCCTTTTTCCCCTGGACTCATATTTCCATTTTCATTTCTAACAAAGCACATATTTGGGTCTTGATATCTCATTGGTTCATCTCTCTCTGTCTTAACAATCCCTTTGCATTTCAGACTTTATGCCAAAGGAAGAAATGTTGTGAATGCAGCTCGTAATGATGATGGATTACAATGTGAGGCATCGTGGCCAGCGAGTTGGCCAATTTACCTGCTCCTGCCATGGTGCTGACTTGGGTCTGAATTATGGAGAACATGAATTTTGGAATCTTTTCTGTGCTAGGACAATGAATAAGCTTTGTTAGGAGACTGGAAACATTGTAGGAAATGGGGATTGTGTAGACTCAGAAACATAGCGAAATAGAGGTCTGGCTAGATTTTGGCTGAAGTCCAGGAACCCAGAGTGCTTCGAACACAGGTGCTAACTGGGGGGTCCCTGAGCTGGCCCCATTCTGCAGACTGGGGATTCCAGGGAGCCAGTGTCTCAGCACCTTGGCCTCTGATGTCGTGCAGAGCACACTCTCCTGCCAAGTGGCACAGTGACCCATTTCAGCCCTGCTCTCAGTGACATGTGGCAACTTCTGCACCCCCTGCTCTGCCCTAACGATGTCATTCATAATCACCCTGCCTCCCCTCCATCAGCTGTTCAACAAATGGCTGATTATACAGACACAATTTGGACCCTGGAGGCCACCTGCTGTGTGGCCTTGCAGGCTGAGACCTTGTCCACACTCCTGTCTTTCCTGCTCACAGTGAAATTCTTGCTTGTGCTCAACTTCATTTCTTCCCCTCTCCTGAGGACTCTATTTTACTATTAATAGGCTCCCATTTACTTTTGCTTGTCTTTTGTGACAGAGTTGCACTATGTAATCTTGGTTGGCCTTAAACTTGCTGTACAGCCTGAGCTAGTTCCAAACTTGTGATTCTCCTACTTCAGCATCTCAAGTGCTGGAATTATAAATGCGCACTACTACATCTGGCTTCCCCTTTACTTTTGTTTTTTTCCCCGTCATCCACTGGCTCCTTCCTCCTGGGATTAGTATTTCCTCCAATTTTGGACAGCCTGTCACCCCTTTTGTTAACAGTGTCCTCAGCCCTTTCTCTCCTTTCATTTATAGCTGATCTTCAATTTTCAACTCATTGTCTACGGATGCTCACAGCCTCCACCAACTCAAACTGCCAAGGACAGTGATCTAATGACCAAGACCCAGTCTTTGCCATCATGTGACTTCCTGGAGTGTTGGACACAGCTGTCTTCTTCCTCCCTTCTTACTTTCTTTTTTTTTGTTCTCTCCATTTTTATACTCCTCAATTTCCTTCTAATTTCTTAATATATTCCTTAGATTTTTTTTTGCAGTCATGGTATACAAAACTTGAGATTCAAAGCTTGAGTTTGGTAAGATTGCCTAAACAAAGTGGGCATATGTGGTACATGGCATGGACATGTATGGTACAACTTCTAACCATCCTCAAAGTCAAAAAGACCATAAAAGTCCAACTGTGCCCACATGGCTCATGGAACATCCCGATCTGGACCACCTTACCTCTTTCTGCCTTGACTCTTTGACCCAAAAAATGTTTATAAAATACTTCACACATGAAAGGCACTGGGTTTGGCCATGAAAAAACAATAGTAAATATTCAGTCTCTGTCCTCAGGGGGACTATTGTTTTAAGAGTTGCATTCTAGGGGGCTGGGGATTTAGCTCAGTGGTTCCGGCACCTGTCTTGCAAGTGCAAGGACCTGGATTCGATCCTCAGTTAACCACATACAGTACCGGGTGTGGAGATTCACCCCCACCAGCAATTGGTACCACATACCACGGTGCCGGGCGTGGTGGCTCAAGCCTGTAATCCCAGCACTTAGGAGGCAGAGGCGGGAGGATTACTGTGATGTGAGTTTGAGGCTGAGCTTAGGGCCAGCCTGAACCACAAAAGTGAGACCCTGTCTCAAAGAAAAAAAAGAATAAAAAAAGAAAGAGTTACATTCTGCCAAGGAAGCAAGAAATTATAATTTAGCCTCCTGCAAACCATGAATGTTGTAGGAAGAGATGTACCTTGAAGAAAGTGGGGAGGGCTAGTCTGGTAAGATTCCCTAAACAAAGTTGTATCTGAGTGGGGACCATCAGTTTTAGAAGAAGTAGTTGCAAAGTCCAGGAGAGTGGGGTGCTAGTGCTTTGCAGCAGCATTCATTGTCCAGGATTTTGGGAGGACAGCCTGTAGGGAAGGTGGTGCTATAAGTGAGCAAGAAAAAAGTTGCAGCAGTTGCAAGGATTGACCCTGAGTTACTCTGACAGGTGAGGTTTCTTGCTCACCAGCAACAGAAACTACTTCTTACTAACATCTGAAGTGAAGTTTATTGACAGCACATAAGGAGATCACAGAATAGAATGGGGACTAAGGGGAAGAGAAGCAAAGGAAAGGAAAGAAAGGAAAAGAGAAGAAAAGAAAAGAAACCAAGAAGTAGGCAACTCAGAAGGATACTAAAGAAAAATTATTTGACAGCCCCAAGAGATCTGAGGCCCAACACTATTTCTATCTCAGAATTTGCTCCGTGGAACTCATCTTGGAGGAGGTAGAGGGTCTAGCTGGTGAGGTTAGCTTTCTCCAAACCACTATCACTTTGATATTCAGGAAAGTGAGGGGAGCCTAGTGATGGAGACAGTTTCATATCCAAGAGCAGGTGCCTGGACTGACACCATACGGTGCTCTCCCCAGCTCCACACAGTCCAGATGGAAGTTCCTGAAAGGGGAGTGCTGAGAGAAAGGGGATGGATTGGGTGAATAAATAAAAATGGCTACCCTAGCACTTTTTCTAGTAGGAGTCGTCTGGTCTTTGCTCTAGTTGATGGGAAACACATAATTAAATTTACATCTTGGAAAGACCACTCTAGTTTCTATTAGGATAATGGATTGGATGAGACTGGTTCTGAGGAGCAGGAGAATAGCCAGGAGTGCTTTGAAATAATCTATGTGACAGATGGTGATGTGAACTCAGGTAGGGGCCTATGACTGGCAGATGTGGAGGACCGAAGAATCAGGAGGAGTGAGAGGTGAGGACCAGGTGACTGATGGAGGGATTGTGCTGGGGGGAATTAAAGGAGATTTATCATCATTTCTTCACCTGGGGTGTCTGTTCTACACTGTCACCTGAGTTACAGTTACATCCCAGCATGTGAACACAGCACGCCTGCGACACTGGCTCCAGGAGACATCCACTTGAGCTGGGAAATAGCTCTGTCCTTGTTTCTCCTTCATTTGTGGTCCAGGTTCAGATCAAGTAAGACCTAATAATATCACCTCCGTCTTCCTCCATGAACTCCCTGCTTCTCTAACCATGCTACCAGCTTCTCAATTTTCTCTTTGTCTTCTGTCTTGCAACAGGCTTTTAACAAATTAAACTAGTCTGTAGTAACAGTGGATGCCCATGGAGTTGTAAGAATAATGTAGAGGGATCTCTGTTGGTCTTCTGTGCAATTGGTCCACTGAAAGATATTGTAGTATGCATATTAACTTCATCTAGAGACCTTCATCAGACTCCTCTTCTACTTGCACTCATTTCTCTATGTGTGCAGTGTTGTGCAATTTTGTTACATGTGTAGTTTTGTTTATTAATCACCACAGTCAAAACACAGAGCCGCCCCATGGCCTTAGGACTGTCTCACATTGCTTTTCTGTAATGAAACCCGCCTCGGGTCTGCCATCCCCCTTCTA
>PVIR01035592.1:0-16354 GCA_004026965.1 Petromus typicus | reverse complement strand
CATAATGAACTAGTGGTGAAGTTCTGGAAGATATTAGTGTCTTCTAGTTAGGATTTATAGAAGTGGGACTTCTACCCTCTCTCAGATCCTGGGAGATAAGAATCCTGTGTTCTTGATGATTACATTTCAAAGCATGGTTCCAAAAATCTTGAAAAAGACATTCCTGGAACAGTGAAATATTTACATCCAAAAGGGACAGAGAAAGAATTTACTAACTTAAAGTGAACATTTTAACAAAAGGGATCATAAGGGCCTATTTTATGGAAAAATATCTATTAAAATCTAGTCTATCCAAGGATAATGTTGACAGTCTTGGTCAGTTACTAAAGTAAATTACCATATTCTGTAATGGAAAAGTAGTGTGTTTGATTAAGGTGAGATTAATTAACCAGCTTCCATAGTTGTATAAGCAAATTCTTTGGAGAAAATCTGAATATGAATACATACATCTCCCTGTTCTTATTCTAGTGACCTGGGTCTCTACTCGTATCTTCCAGAAACAGTATCATACCTGTCTACAGTAGGCTCATTCACCTTTTACACCATTTTGCTGATGGTTTGAAGGGTATACTGATGTTCACAATAACTTTTTGATTACTGTTTTCATCAAGATGTATCTTAGTTGGAATTTATTTCCCTCTTCTTTAAAACTGCTTAAATAATGACAAGTTCACCAACAGAAGGGTGTTTGGAGTGATATTTTAATGGATTTCCCTTACAATTTAATAAGATCAGCAACTTTTGCTTTTGCCATTTTCATCGTTTTTTCTAGTTGGAATCAAGACATGTTAGGAAGCCTGTTCCACATACAGTGGCTATGTATAGGCAATCTGGAAAATAACCTTAGCTGACCTATTAGGGAAGCCAGAAATTAAGTAAGTCATAGTGTTTGTTATAGCTCAGTTGACTACTTTATTGATTGTCAGCACTGTATACTTTTCAGGGAACTGAAATTCTACCACCAGATCGCTGTCAACATGCCAAACCATTAATTTATGAGTCGTTTTCCTATTCTTGGGACAAAACATCTAACACCCACAACTCAAAGGAGAAGAGGTTTCACTTGGCTTATAATTTTATCCTTTCAGTCTGTGATTAGCATGTCAAGGCAGAAATGGCATGGTAGAAAGGCATGGTGGAGGAAATGTCTCCTGGGAGCCAAAAGGCAGAGAGAGAAGAGAAGAGCCTGAGACAAGAAGACTTGTCAGGTCATGGCCAGGTCATCTCCCTCTTTCAGCCAAACCTCATTTCTGAACATATGAGACTATTGGGGGGCATTTTAGATCTAAATCATAATATTCTCCCTCTAGTCTCCAAAGCTCATGACCATCTCATCATATAAAATGAATTTAACCCATTTCTAGGAGCTGTTAAATTTTACATAGTTCAAGCATTTTTGAGACATCCAATACCAACCTGTCCTCTAGACTTACTGCAACCTTTTAGCTGTGAATGTCTGTAAAAATAAAAATGAAAGTTAAATACTTCCAAAACACAGTGGTATAGGGTAAGCATTCCTATTGCAAAGGGGAGATGTGTAAGGGATGAGAGAGAGGCAATTTGGATCAAAAGCAGACTGAAACATTAAATACTGCATCAGTGAAACATTACTTTACTTGATATCTGCACCTAAGATTGGTTTTGATAAGATGTAAGATCTAAAAGGCTTAGGTAGTCTCTTTTCTATGGCCTTGATGATTGCAACCCACATACCTTCTCTCTTGGGCAACATATACTCAATACCTGCAGACATCCTCAGCTGATGTTCCACATTCCAGGCATCTCTAAATTCCTGAGGTCTCTTCTATGCATTTGGCTTCACTCTCACAGCTTCATGTGCTGCCTTCTCAGTAGTAAATTGCTTGGTTTCCCATGTATTCTTTTGAAATATGTTTTTAAAGTTCTATGACTACATATCATTTGCAGTCTGCATGCTTAGAAAACCAGCACACATGAATGATGGCTAAGTCTACCATCAGCTGAAGCAGAATGCTGGGTCACTTAAACTATGGAACCTAAGTCTATGGAGTACATAAATGAAAGGACTTGAGGACATTATTCTCTAGGTGGTCCTGAATAAGCAGAGAACCCTGGAATTTTCTCTCAAACAAAATCTTTCAAAAAAAATTTATCCTTTAATATTCTTGAGCTTGTGGTCATAGCCAGTGTGTCAAATCCTTATGCTTGTTGGCTCTGGTTTTACTTCTGATCTCACTGTAATTTTAGCTAAAAACAGACAGAGATACCCATGCAGCAGCCTGAACATTGGGCTGTTCTTAGGTTTCTTCTGCTAGATTAGTCTAGCAACTTTTAACTGAAACTTACTGCGGGGGAAAAAGCAACTATTAAACATTGTGAGTGGAAATATAAGCCAGGAGAACCAATGTGGAAATCATTATAGTCATTTATTAAAATCTAAAGATAGAAATCCTTGTTTTTCCTTTTCTGCCTATTTTCCTGAAAGTGTTAAAGAATCATATTGAAAAGATACAAGTATATTCATATTTCTAGATGCACAATGCATAATAGCTGAATCTTGGAAGTAACCTATAGGTCCATCAACAGATGAACAAATAAAAAATGTGCTGTACATACACAATGGAGTGCTTCTTAATCATAAAGAAGGATACATTTGTGCCTTTTGGGGAAAAATACATGCACCTTGCAATAATGAAGGTAAATGAAATAAATCATGCACACAAGCTTAAATATTTCATGGTTCTATTAGAGGAAATATCTGAAGTATAAATAATTTTGAAGATCAAAGTGAAAGATCATAGGATACAGTGAAGTAGGCCTCTTGTGGGTAGCAATGGAACCTGGGGAGGAGCCAAAAGTATGGAAAATAGACAGGGGGAGAGAAAGGGTTAAGATGCAATATGTACACATATCAAATGTGTCACAAATATACTCATTCTTTTTCACAAATGTGCACTAATATAATAAAAAAATTTAAGAAATTAAAAAGTAAAAATGTAAAATAATTTTCTGTCAGCAACTGATTTTCCAAAGATTTTCAAACAGATCCTCTGGTGGTATGCCAGGGTGCATTTTCCTTTAAACTAGGGTTACTAGGAATATGCTGATACACTGAGCATTTCTGGGTTCAGCTCAGACCTGAATTGCTCCCTAAGTGCTTATTGATCAGGGGTTGGTTGTCAGATGAGTAGAATCACCTTGGAAAATTTTAGAAGTATGGGCATGTAGGCTTCATCACTAGAAGTTTGAATTTAATTGGTCTGTAGTGAACTCTTTACATCATTATTTTTTAGAAAATAACTGCCTGGAAATCTATTGGGCATCTTATGTTAAGTACCGGTGTCCAGAAGTACTTGTCTAAGGAAGTTGCAGAACATTCAGAGTAGAAAGAGCTTGGCTCTCTGGTGACTTGATGAAATGAGTGAATTATTCACCTTCTTTGAACTTCAGGGTTATAAGCTTTAACATATAATGATAGTATATTTAATAATAAAATCAAGAGAGTAATAAAAAATCACATCAAACCAGCTTCATTCAAAGTCTTAGAAAATGAAATAAACATGGCCTGTGGTCCAGTTTCAAGTTATTATCTTCAGCTGAAACCTAATGAGCCTGAACTTTAGCTGTCAGCATTCCTATCAGTCTTGTCTTCTCGGCTCTAACTTGTATCACCTATCAAGTATTGTTCATAATATTCCAGGGCTTCTCTAGCTCATATTTCCAAATTCCTACCACAAACCAGTGCCAAATGGTTGTGTTCACCTGATCAGGTATCATACTAACTACAGTCCCTCTTGTCTAGGGTCAACTTTCAGTATTAGTCATTTCCCACTGCTGGGACAAAATTCCCAATACCTGTAACTCAGAAAAATGAGAAATTTAACTTGGTTTATGATTTTGAGATTTCAGTAGATAGTTGACTGATTCCCAGGCAGAAAATGCGTGGTAGACAAGCATAGTGGTTGGAATCTCCTCAGCACCTGGCAGCCAGGATGGGAGAGATGAGGGAGGATCCAACAACAGGAAATATCATCCCGAGTCACACCTCAGTGACCCTCTTCTGACTGGGCCTCACCTATGAACACATGAAACTTGTGGGGCTAGTTCAGATTGAAACCATATGAATAGGAAATAATTAAAAGTTACTTGTAGGTGGAACATTTTGAAAAGTGGTTTTTGTCTAGTAGTTACCACCAAATCAAGTTTAGATGCTATGAGGGAGGATGTCTGGGTGACCTATATAGGGTTTGATTGTGTGCAGCTCAAAATTGTGGCAACTTAACATTCCTAGAGTCTGATAATACATTATTCAAAGTGCAACTTGTTAGTCACGCTCTTAATAATTTGAATTATATGTAAAACACTTCAATTCAGTGAAGAAAATCTAGTAGCTGAAAACTAATACAAAGGTAAATATATGACAATGTGAACCATGCCTACTTATTTATTCATCTAGCATTTAAATATATTTGTTATTAAGTCACTGTGCTGTATTTGTGAAGTTTTATTTTAGGAGTTTGTCCTGAAACTGGTGATTTTGTTAGGAAGGTGGGCATGTGGCCCAGTCTGGCCCTTCAGACCTCCTCATCCCTACAAACACAAGAACCAATTCAAAAGTGGATCCTGGTAGCACATGCTTGTAATCTCAGGACTCTGGAAGGCTGAAGCAGGAAGATTATATTTTCATGACCACTCTGGGCAACACTGTAACTCTATCTCAAAATTCAAAAAGGCTAGGAATGGATTTCAGTGTGAAGATCCTAGGCTGAATCAGGATTCAAACAAGATGAAAACAGAGATTTGATGCAAAAAAATGCAAGATTTGATGCCCAGAAATGGTCAGTGTATCAGCATATTCCTATGGGTAATTTTTCCCATAACTAAGAGACTTCCTAAAAATACGGTGCACTTTACACTTACTTAGAAAAACCAAAGTACACATACATACAGGTGTGCATGCATGCACATGCGCACACACACACACACACACACACACACACACACACACACACACACAGACATGATAGTAAAGTATTTCCTGAGGAATCAGTGAGCGATGTACAAACAAAACATACAATAATATCACAAGCCACAAGCCCAAGTGTAAAACTATTGCCATCTCAATAGCCAAATTTAGAATCTATCTAAATCCCTAATTTCTTCCAGTTTCAGAATCTGCAACTAATTCATAATACAAAAACATAATTTGTAATTGTTTTTAGCTTAAGATGAAGTGTAGAATTGGTTCTTTCACTCTGCTTGTCTTGGAAGTTGATTCTAAGCTCCAGGGATTCTTTGAAAGAAGAATATGTGTATTTCCCAAGAATAGACTGCCTGGTTTTCATTGTGATTCATCTTATACTCCTATCCAGAGAGACAAACATTGGCCTCCCCTTCCTCTGGCCTTTCTCCCAAGGCTTCTTCTGTGCACAAGCTACTGTTTTGGAATGTATAACTCCATCAAGTTCAGCAGTATCTTCCCTGGTTTACTTTATGGCATTGTCTTTTTTTTCAGGAAGGTTTTATTATCTCTGTGAAGCTCTCTGAGACCAAGTGTCTTAATCAGATATTCTTTGCCCCTGAGAGTCTAGACAGATGTGGTGAGTTTTCTCCTCGTATTTCTGGCACAGTGGTAGATGTCTCGAAGTAGTGGAATGTGTGTTGAACACCTTCTACCTTCATTTCTGAAATCTAAAAGGATATGCCTTATTTGAGTTTCAGTGTGTCCAACTCACCAGCCAAGTTTCATTTTCTTTTCCTTCCAATTATTTCTTTTTTTGCTTCTCATTTCAGAATAATTTGAATGGTGGAAAGTGGTGAGAGTTCCAAAGATCGGTATAAGTGTTTTTACTAGATGTGATTAAAAAAAAAAATACAGTGAATTCTGCTGCCAAGAATTAGGCATTGGAAAGGCAGACTCTCAGAAACACTGCAGTGTGTCTTCTTCTCCCTCGTTCAACTGATCTGACACCTTATGACATCTGGCTCTTCGCTGCAATCAAAATGGCCATGAAAAGTAAATGTTTTGAATTGATTTATGATATCAGGGGAACTGTGACAGCACAAGCCAAGTTACTCTTGAAATTGGGCTTCCAGACACTTTTCAGAAAGTAGCAATACAGCAGAGAAAAGTACATGTGAAATGAAGGGGAGTATTTGGAGAAAGACTAGAGGCAATAGGTCTTTTATAGTAACTTTTTAAAAGTTAAACATTTTTATCACAATTCGTGCAAACTGTTTTGATAACTGCCACCTGGGTTAGGAATTTTTGAAGCTTAATAGATAATAATTGGTCTTTAATTTTATACATTTTCTAGTGATAATCCACTTTGAAACAAAATTGCTTTTATTTCTCATCTCAAAGAGAGGCAGAACATGGACTTCAGTTATGTACAGGTTGAAAGGAATTTTACAGAAAAATTAAAGCTTTTAGAAGTATTTTTGTATGAGTTAAAAGCTATTTGTTAACTCATATAATCAGCATAGTAATATTTTAACTAAAATGTATTATTATGCACAAGGCTTTATGAAAAAAATTTGTGTGTGTAATTTTTCATAAAAAATAAACCATACAGAAAAGGCAAGAATTATTATTGCCATTTTGCTAGTGAGAAGCAGGTAGAGGGAGATTGCACAATTTAATTAGAAATGCACTACCAGGAAGTGGTAGAGCTGAACCTAACACCAA
This sequence comes from Petromus typicus, assembly GCA_004026965.1. Lineage (NCBI taxonomy): Eukaryota > Metazoa > Chordata > Mammalia > Rodentia > Petromuridae > Petromus > Petromus typicus. Next base: position 9,687 of record PVIR01035592.1, on the reverse strand, counting down.
TCTGTTTCACAATCTGACCCTTTTTCTTAACCTTATTTTCATCCCATCACTACTGTTAAAGTTTGGTGAAAAGTCCCTACTGAGTGCATGTTGGGAGGAGGTACATGGTCGAGAGAAGTGCTACCAGCAGTGTGACCCGGAAGGATTTCCTTGCCTCTAGGCCCTCCATTATATTTCTGCTTCCTGGATGCTATGGGACAACCATTTCTTCTCCACCATTACTGTTTTATGCTGTTTCTGTTTTAGAGCCTATAACCGTGGACTGAACCCACTGGAACTGTGAGGCAAAAGAAACTTCTATAAATTAGGAATGTAAGGTATTTTGTCCCTGTGATGATAAAGCTGACAAGAAAGGTGACCTTTCCTATTTTTTCTGCCAATGCACAGTTGAACTTTTAATATGACAAGCAGTAAGATAAGGAGGTCAAACAGAAGTTAGTATCATATGTATGTGTGAGAGGATGTCAGCCATGTATAAGAATAAAGGTTTGGTGATAATCTATTTAAACAATAATTGAAGCAAAAAAGGAAATATACCTGTTTGTACAAGTACTCATTAGTATGATTACTGGATGCATAAATCCTCCTAAAATTTTCAAATTCAAATAGAATTCTTTCAATTCTATTATAGATTGTTTATGTTTTATAAAGTTTTTAGATTTACCACATGAGAAAATTTCTCAGCACAGGTTGGTTCCATGTTTTTTTAAAGGAAAATTTGACAATGAATTTGTTGCTTTAGCTTCTTTCTTATGTTAAGTGTCAACCTTTAGACAAATTTCACTGAAGTATTAGTTCATCCAACATCTTGGAACTAGTTATTTAGAGTGTTAAGAATAGCAGAACTTTCCCTCACTTCATTAGTGTAAAAGAGCCAATTTTATCTTGAAAGCTTTAATTATTTTACTTTGTTTCTCTGTTATTTGGAAAATTAATCAGTAAAAATCTGAGCTTAATAATAAGAAGTGAGGCAGCCTGCACGGGCTTGTGCAGAAATTTCCTATACTACAGTATATATCAGTAGAGCCCATTTTATTGTTCCCTGCATCAAAGATTGTTTAACAAATTTGTGAAGATTTAGGAACTGAACTATAATATAGGTTTAAAATTAAAAATAAAATATTTCTAGAAATTTTCAGTATTTGGATGAAGATAATGCACAATCATGTTTAAGTACAGGTCTTTGTATCTGGGCATGAAAGCACACTCTTTTAATCGCAGCACACCTGCAGGCTAAAGCAGGAAGAATGTAAGTTTGGGCCAATTTAATGCCTTAAGGCAGGAAAATAAAAAGGGGACACCATTCTAAACTAATTTTAAAAATCTAAAATCAAAACCACATACACAGTATGAGATATATTGAAGCTAAATCTGCTTTACATTGGTTTGGTTATTGTGAGTAATTAGACTGACATCATATATGAAGTGATTCTATATAGGTTACCACATCCAGGTAGAATTTGAACATAATCAGAACATAATCTTCCTCAGAAAAAATGATACAATAAGGCCCAAATTATCCATGTGATGTACAGTTGCTTTTTTTAAACAATTTCTATGAATAGATGATAGTTTAAATTTAATTTATCTGCTTACCATTGGATCAGAGCCCAGTCCTGTCCAGGAGATGTTCTCACCCTTGGCAGCCTTTGCAGGCCATGAAGAGATGGGGCCAGCTGAGCTTTTTTCTTTCTGATCCTACCACAACGTCTTTTCTTTTGACTATAGAAGTCATTTCATAACCATAAAACTGAAATGGTAGAATTTATCACACGCCATTGCAGGGCTGATAGCTGCCTTGGAAAACTTACCTTAACTTTAGTGGCTAGGTTTTAGTTAAAGGAACAGAATTGCTGTAAAACATGTACAATTACAGAAGTGGACTTACAGGTGGATTTACAGGTGGGTCTGCAGCATGGGATGTGGAAGTGTTGTAATGGCCATCTGTGGGATCATAGACAGATGATACAACATGAGTACACACCAGACGGCTGCAAGATCCAGGGGCATGTGAAGGTTGAAATTTGAGATCTTACTGATGTGAGGGTGTCAAAAAGCTAAACAGTGTGCGGCAGCTAAAGAAGTCAACACTCAAAGGCAGTTAAATAGACTAGACCTCCTTGCAAAAAGGGAAAAAAATGCTTTTTTAAAAATTTAGTTCAGGCTATAATTCTATTAGTGCCACCACATCTCTGTGACTATTCCTTGTTTGCCTGCATGTCAATTATCCACAGATAGAGACAGAATTTTACCAACTTCTTAGACAGTTCTGACTCAAATCAAGTTGATACATCACAATTAACAGTCATGCTAGGTTACTGGTTTGAAGCTACACATGTTGTACTAAGCCATGAAGATGTTCTTGGAGTGAGGTAGAATGGTGATACATGAAGTTTCACATTTTGATTCAAATTGGTTTATTCCACAACAATTTAAGTGGTTAACTTCTATTTGCTATTGAGAGAATCAAATCTTAAATTCCTACCCCAACAGGAATTTTTTAATGTAGTTGAGCTGGTTTAAATTCCTATATTGATTAACTTTGGCAGCCTTAGGAATATTCTTTAATACTTTTGATATATATTCTTCATTCATCTATCTAACAGAAATTGCATTACTTTGTCACAAAGTGCCTCATAATATTAAATGACATTACAGGTATAAATTCTAAGTATAGTACAAAGTTTAAAATTCAATAAATGAAGGATTTAAATACTTGGAGATAGCCTTTGGAATAAATTCTAGATTTGTTATTTCATATGGTCTGTGATCTGGTCATATCACATAGAAAGCAAATTAATATTTTCATTTGTTACTGAAAGCAAACCAATAGCTACGCAAAGAGGGAACAACTTACAGGGCTTCCTTCCTTGATCTTTATACATATTTTTGTCTTAGTAATTTTTTCATTGCTAGGACAAAATAACATTCAGAAATTCAGAGGTAAAAGTTTTATTTAACTCGAAGTTTCAGTCCACTGTCAGCTTGCCCTGAGGTTCAGCAACGCGGCAGAGGGACATCATAGAGAAGAAACAGTTCATGGCATGGCAGGTAGAAGGCAAGAAATCAGCAGCAGCAACCTGGCCTTGGTTCTGTCCCCTTTCTATTCCAATCAAATTACAAGCCTATTGATTGATTCTACCTATGCCCAGCATGGTCCACCATTATCCACATGCTTTATATTCACACATCCAAATCAGCCACCTTTGAAAGTCCACCTGAGGCTTGGGAGTGATATTTTGATACAAGTCATACATTTTGCTGCTGGCCTCCAAAAGACCGTCATGTATCTCTTTATGCAAAAGCCATTTAGCCCATCTAGAAAAGTTGCCAAAGTCCTACCCTTTCAGAAAAATCCCAGGCTAAAGCCCCCTCTGAGTTTAAAGACAAACTATTCGCTGGAAGTCCCTATATAAATAAAAGGCAGCTTTAATGTTTCTGACATACAATAGAACAAAATAAATATTTCCATTCTAAGAAGGATAAATAGTATGATATAAAGGAATGGAAATAAGATAAGACCAAAATCCAGAGGGACCAACATTTAATTCCCATTGTACCATGTCCAGTATCCAGGGGTACTGGGTGATAAAATGTGAATTCTAAAGAGCTTGGTTGCTGAAGCTTCTAGTTCCACAGCTTCTCACCTGGGCTGGCTTTGCTTATTCCTTACAGCTTCCCTCCAATGATCCATGTTCTTGACTTCCTGAACCTTCTGAGGTCTCAAACTAACAACTTCACACATTGCCTTCTCAGGGATAAACTACCTGGCCTCCCAGGCCTTCTTCTAAAATCTGAGTAGAAGCCTATCTGTCCCTACAATTCTTAACATCTACATGCACCTAAAACCAGATCCATGTGTTTGACATCGATGTCTGTCACCAGGTGGAGCAGTAGCCAGGCTCCCTTCTCCCTTGGCTTTAGAGGTCAAGTGCTTGGATTGTCAAACACTGGAAGCCAATTCCTGAGAAACAAATTCTCTAGGCTACCACCATTTTGGAAAATCATACTTTGAGGCTCAGTCTTCAAAGCAAAGTTTTTCACCTTTGAAATTTTCAGGTTGCAAAAAGAGGTATCCTATTGGTTCTCGTGATGTCCTTAGATCATCTTTTCTAGTGCTCTATTTCTTTTCAGCAATCAATTTCTCCTCCACTCCATCCTTTCAGGACTTTACTAGAGTTTCCTTTCCTGCCAAAATCAAAAATTTTAAAATCCCCCTGTGGGATCTATTGCTCTTGCTTCTCAACATAGATTTGGCTAAAAGCCTCGTATCTGAATTTTGTTGTTCTGAGCTTTGATCAGAATCTCCCATCAAGCTTTTGTTTGTAGCATTTTAGAACTTCTTCTTTCACCAGCATCTCCAAACTCCCCAAACTCTTTCCAAAAGTCCGTTATATGGATTCTTAATTATTTATTTGGTACATTTTATATATACATTATGCCCGCAATCAACAGTGAGGGTTTGTACCAGTATATGACACATTTTTATTCTCATTTTTCCCATTCCCTATCCTCTCTACAGCTCCTCACTCACTCCTCACTCCTCAATCACCTGAGTTTGTTTCCTTTTATATTTCACTATCAAATCTTTTCTTTACCTTCTTTACTCACCCTTACCCCTCTTTTTCCTTTTACCTACTTCACCATACCTTGATCCATTTTAGAACTCATTTACACCTACAGTTGCTCATACAAGAGAGATGGTAGGGGATTTACACATTTGTTTCCTATTTATTTCACTTACAAGTATGTCCTTAAGGTGAATCCATATGAGTATAAATGATTCAAATTTATTATTCTTCATGGCTGATTAATATTCCATTTTATTAAAAAAAAAAACCCACATCTTCTTTACCCAGTTTCCTATTGATAGGCCTCTGGGTTGTTTCCAAGATTTAGCTATCATAAACTGAACTGCTATAAACATGGGTGCGGTATATAGCTGTGATATGAATCTTTTAATTCTTTTGTGTATATACCTAGCAGGAGAATAGGAAGGTCAAATGGGACCTTTAATCCTAGTTTTTGAGGAATCTCCTCATTGCTCTCCACAGTGGTTACACCAGTCTACACTCCCACAAACGATGGAGAAATGTTCCTTTCTCCCCACAGCCTCATCAGCATTTATTGCTGGTTAATTTTGAGATAGATGGAATCTCAGGGTTGTTTTCATCTGTGTCTCTTGAATGACCAGTGCACAACAGCTAAAGAAGTCAACTGTCAAAAGCAGTTACATAGACTAGAAATGTAGAACATTTCTTCATATGTTTCTTAGCTGCAAATGGCTTTTGAACCACATAACCAGGTTGTGTCACAGAGACAACTAACTTCTCTGATGTCATAATCTAGAGTTATGTTTTCCATTGCTGGAACAAAATACACAACACCAAGAGATTAAAGTAGTAAAGGTTTGTTTTCTCATAGTTCATAGAGGTTTCACAGTCCATAGTCAATTGGTTCTGAAGCAGGGCGCTATAGCAGAGGTGCATTACAGAGGAGAAACAGCACATGGTATGGCAGGCAGAAGGCAGCAAAGCAGCAGCCATATGCCCACCTTTTTCTGTCCCTTCATATTCCAATTAGACCATAACACTACTAATTGGTGCCATCCACGCCCAATGTGAGGCTTCCATTGTTCACATTTTTGACCCACATTTTCACACCCTAACCCAGCCAACTTTGAAACTCCTCATATATGATTGCATGAAGCTTTGGAGATTTGTTATATACAAGCCATAACATATCTGCAGTCCCTTTACATATGAGGGAACTAAGTTTAGTCAAGCAAGTACTACTATGCAAACAAAGTTTCTTATCATTAGACTACTATTGTGAGAATTAAGAATACTATTGTAGCACAAATATATACCTTAATGCTTAGAATTACCTTACCATAATAGAAGCTGAAAAAATATTATATTTCTTTTGTTTATGAGACAGAAAAATCTCTGAATATTTTTTAATCCACAGATGTTTGGTCAGTACTCAGTGAAGCAGTAAATATTCATAAAGTTTGCATAACATTTGACACAAATTAATGAGATCCATGACAATAATATACATTTACTTCTATGTGGTATTTAAATATGTGTATTTCTTTCACAAATCAATCTTCTGAGTGCTAAACTAATGATGCATCCCTAGCAACTTAAAGACATTGATCTTCTAAGTCAGATAAAAAATAAAAAGGCAACATTTTATCATAAAATGTAGTTTGACAACATATTCCAAGGGAACAAAGTTATAGGTAATTGCACAGTTCTAGTTTCTCCAAGCAGTTGGTCTTCAAGAACATGTTGTTTAGTGCAACTGAAATCAAAGTCATATTTCAATGGCATTTTAAGGAAAAGCAGCCTAGTCTCCCCAGCACTGTATAAAAGGACCATGTCTTAAAGAAGGAATTTTAAATGTCATTGAAAATTTTAAAACCATGGAGATGTTATGAATACTGCCTTATCATAGAGTCTTTAAATACAGGTCTTCAATGGTGAGTGTAGTATACAAATGGAGAGGTAGAAAATTAATTCATTGTACAGTGGAATGGAAAACTCACATCTGTTCTCTCTACAACCCAGTACACCCCATTTATTAATGCTGTTCTCTGCACTGTCAGGTCTTAGCAATTAATTCACATACACTGGCTTTTATGGGAGAAAGATAGTGTGTTTATCAGTAAGAATATACTGGTTTTAGCTTTTAAAATACATGATAAAAACAAAGTTTAACCTATGTTATATCTAGACTGAAGATAAGGTCATGGAACAATTTTCATGTCAAAGTAATATTCAAAATTTTAAGGATTAGAAGTTCACAGTGTTTTTTTCTTTAATCTTTAATCAACCAGAAATAGATAGTTTTGAGTGATACTTTATATAGCTATTTTAGTTTCTTGATTAATGATTCATTTCTAAATATATCAATTACCCACATCATTGGGCATTTCTCTATATACACAGGCAACTGGTAATCTAGAGAAAGGACAAAAAGAAAATGATGTCTTCATTTTGCTGTGAAAACAGCAAAAAAAAAAAATCCCCACAAAACACCCCATTTATGCTCATGTATATGCTGCTCATTTAAATGCTATTTTCTGAGCATCTGTGATCTTCTAAATAAGATGTATTTTTTTGTGAAACAGACTTCAGAACTTTATGTCTTTTTGGTATACCTTTTCATTTAAATCTATAATGAATATTTTCCATTTGAAATACCTAAAATTAAAAACTTTATTTTCTATCTTCCTGCATTTCCAGAACATTTCATTATTTCAGTTTTCCCTGCTTTAGTAATTGGCCCAAACCTTCACCCAGCGGTGACATGACTATCTTCAAATCATAGGTTCTTCTTTGTCTCATATTGTATCTATTAGCAGAAGTTCTTCAGAAAAGAGCCTCAAACCTACTCCTTATCATTTATTTTCTTTCAAATTTGATCTATGCTCCATCTTTCTAGCTAGTACATTTACTTCTCCTTTTGTAGCCACCCCATGTAGACAGGGTTCTTTTCCATTCACCAGACCAAAGAACGTCTTCAAAGCATACATCATACCAAATCACTCCCCTAGGCCTTCCAATTAGACTAAGAATACAGCCCAAAGATATAACTTCTGGCAGCCAGGAATCATGAGGCTCCTTGGCTGCTGGCCTCCCTGGACCTTCCCTGATGAGCCACACTGACCACCCTGCTTCCTCTGCCTCAGCGACTGGGCACCAACATGATTTGTGAGGATGCTCTTCTCCAAAGAACCACTTCATTCATTCCTTGACTTTAATCTCTTTTAAGATGTCACCTTTTCAAAATTTTTCTCAAAATATTTCTCCACCACCAATTATATTTGCTCATATAATTGACATTACATATTTGCTTATTGACAATCTTTGCATTAGAATGGAAAAAGGAGGGATTATATTTTATCTTTTCATTTTTATGTCCTAATGTCCAAAGTTGTATCTAGTGCATGTTAAGTGTACAGCAAATATTTTCCACAAATAAATATACAATTAATAATTTTATTTACATAAAATTTATTTTGAGTGAGTCCTCTAATAAGTCCACTTGATCATACAGCATCATTAGCTTGAAGATTTGATGAATATTTAATTAATCAGATTATTGTCAATTAACAATATGAGATTCAGAAAATACATACTCTTCAGAAAAAGGAAAGTATAAGTGAGAGGTACTAACGCATACATTTTGTTATTTTAATTGTAACTAAAAACATCCTAGGAAAAAATTTTAAGGTAAGAAAGAAAATATGAAAAGAAAGCTTATGTATATAGAGGGATGGATGGCCTGAAGGGAGGGCAGGGAATGGGAAAAAATGAAGATCAATATATGTCATGAACAGGTACAGATTCTCTGTGATGCATGTGAACACAATGTATACTTAAAAGGTAACAATAAACAAAATTAAAAAATATCCTCAACCAAGAACCTTTTTGAGGTCTGAGGTTCCAGTGCCTGCCTTGCAAGGACAAGAGCCTGGGTTTGATCCCTGGTAATCACATACAACAATGCTGGGTGTGGAGGTTCACAGCCACTAGCAATCAGTACCATATACCACAGTGCCAGGCATGGTGTAATCTCAGCACTTGGGAGGCAGAGGCAGGAGGATGGCTGTAAGTTCAAGACTCACCTGGGCTACATAGTGAGCTCAGGGCCAGTCTGAACTACAAAGAGAGAACCTGTCTCGAAAAAAGTGACAAACCCCAAAGAAAACAAACCAAAAAACCCCACCTTTTTGAGGGTTTGTGGTTAACTCAGTGTTTCTGGTGTCTGCTTGGCAAATGCAAGGTCATGAGTTTAATCCCCAGTAATCACATACCACATTGCCAGGCATGGTGACTAATTCCTGTAATCCCAGTACTCAGAAGGAAGAAGCAGGAGGAATATTGGGTTTGAGCTTGACTGGGCTACATAGTGAGTTTGAGGTCAATTTGAAATACAAAGTGAGATCCTGTCTTCTCCCCCCACCAAAAAAAACCCTTTTCAGTAACCAAAAATCTTTAGAGTATTATGACAGTCTACTTTATTTGCTGATGTGTAGACAGAACCTTTGACTAATAGTTACTAAATGTGATAAAGTTTTATTGCTTGAGCAGATGGCAAACCAACCTCCTGGGAATATAATTGGCCAGGTTGCCTTTTAAATTTTTCAAACAATAAATAAAATAGTGTACGTATGGCAGAGAGGGATCTGTAGATGATGAAAAAAAGGGAACAGAGAGTGTTTGTAAACGTTAGAAGACTTGCTGTGTTCCACAGTGTTTACTCATCAATCCTCTTCTCCACTGCTTTCTGGTGCCTGATATTTGAGAAGATAATTGAAATTCTGTCTTTCTCTAAGAAGCACCATATCCGATCATCCTCTCTGAGCTGAACTCAGCTCTGTGTACAACAGAGACTCTTCATACAGGGAGACTGTTTGAAGGAAGGATGATTCAGAAGGAATTCTCTGCAGAAATACTTCATAAATTTTAGGGCCAGGGAGTTAACTCAGTGGTTCCGGCGCCTGTCTTGCAAGCGCAGGGACCCGGGTTCGATCCCCGGTAACCACATACCATACTGGGTGTGGAGACTCACCCCAGCAGCAATCAGTACCACATACCACAGTGCCGGGCGTGGTGGCTCACGCCTGTAATCCCAGCACTCGGGAGGCAGAGGCAGGAGGATTGCTGTGATGTG
>PVIR01035591.1:0-16360 GCA_004026965.1 Petromus typicus | reverse complement strand
GCTCACCACAGACACCTGCTCTCCCAGCCAGGTTGAGGTCCCTGACAGAGCCCTCAGGGGACATGTAAAAGACAGAGGCCAAGAGCACCCAGCCTGCCTCAGCCTCCCTACGACACCCCGCCGCACTCATTCGTGCACCGCAGCTTTGTGGCCCTGCCTTCCCTCCCCTGCTGCCCCCCACTGGCTACCTCAGCTTTCTCCCCATTTCTGGGCTCCCATTGCTGCCTCCAGTTCCTTTCCTTCTTTTGCTGCTAAATCCACTGTCGCCAGGCTCGGGCCCAACATAACATCAAAACTGGGCCTGTCCAGGTGCAGTGGTGCATACCTACAAGCCCAGCTACTCTGGAGGCTGAGACAGGAGGATGGCAAGTTGAAGGCCATTCTGCACAACTTAGATCCTGTTTTAAAGTAAAATGAAAGGCTTGGTTGTGGCTCAGTAGTCCTTTGGTCCTATCTCTACTACTGAAAAAGAAGAGTAATAAAGAAAAACTGATGTCCCCTAATGACCTGTTAATCACGTTCATTTCTCTGCGTGGTACACTCTGAAGGCCCCTGGCTCCCTCAGGAGAGCCGCCTTGCTCTTCCTCACCTTCCACATTCCTGCTCCCTCGGCTGTCTTTCCTGTAGCTCCCTGTAGTTCGGAGGTCTCCACGCTGCCTGGCCCCTGTCGGCACGTCGTCCTTCCCCTCCCCTCGGGAGAAGGAAAGTGAGGCCAGGCTCCAGAGCCAGCACGGCGCTCTGCCGGCTCTAGTGTCACTACACCGAACGCCAGTATGACACGAGGCCGCTCTGTGACCGTGATGATCAAGACACACACAGAAACTCTGTCATGCGCGAACACACACTAAACATGAGCCCTTGCCCGAGCCATGAAACGACCCCCATGCCAGTAGTGTGCACACTCGGGCTCCCCAAAGATACGCCCACCCAGAACCTCAGAACCTGAGCTTGTGTGGGACCCGGGCCGAGGTCATTAAGGACTCGGCATGAGAGCTGCGTGCCTTGGACGGCCCTAAATCCGAAGATGTGTGTCCTTAGAAGAGGCAGAGGGGGAGGCTGTGTGGGGAGGGAGGCGCTGCCAGCAGCCACCAGAAGCAAAGAGGCAGGAGCATCCACATTCTCCCTCAGTGCGTCCAGAAGCACATCATCAGAACTCTGAAAAGATCTGTTTGTGTTGTTTTAAGCCACCACATTATGGTGGCTTGCTACAGCAGCCTTTTTGAAAGTAATATAGTAAGCAAGAACTTCTGGGGACCAGGGATGTAGCTCAGAAGTACTGTAACTGCCTAGCACAGAATGTCCTGGGTTCAAATCCTACCACACAGAGAAAAGGAGAAAGATTTCTTTTTTTTTTTTTTTTTTTTTTTTTGAGACAGAGTCTCACTTTGTAGTTCAGGCTGGACCTGAGGTCAATACGTAGCCCCAGTGAGCCTTGAACTCACAGCAATCCTCCTGCCTCTTTCTCCCAAGGGCTGGGATTACAGGCCTGAGTCACCAGGCCCACCATTGTGGTACAGATTGGGTGGGTGTGAGTCATTACACCCAGTATTGTTGTTTGTGGTCACTAGGGATCGAACTCAGGACCTTTTGCTTGCAAGGCAGGCACCAGAATCGGGCACCAGAATCACTAAGCTAAATCCCCAACCCCTGAGAGAGAGATTTTTTTTTTTCTTTTTTTTGAGAAAGGTCTCGCTTTGTAGTTCAGGCTGGCCCTGAGCTCAGCCTCAAACTCATATCACAGCAATCCTCTTGCCTCTGCTCCCGAGTGCTGGAACTATAGGTGTGAGCCACCACGCCTGGCACTGTGGTATGTGGTACTGGTTGCTGCTGGACATGAGCTGCATGCCCAGTATTATATGTGGTTACCAGGGGATCAAACCCAGGCCCTTGCACTTGCAAGGCAGGTGCTGGAACCACTGTGCTAAATCCCTGGCCTGAGATTACTTACACATGAGTGTTAGCCTTGGTCTAGGTTTCCCTTCATCTAGAGTTTTTTCAGTTACTCAGAATTACTCTGCCCTCCTATAGGCATCGCCAGTCCAGGGCAAAGTTCTTTCAAACCATTTAATCCAGTGCAAATCCTTCACTCCTTCCCAACACCTCTTCTGGCTTTTCATGTGTGTGCTGGCCCTCCACCGAGTCATCAGACCAACACGTCCAGCCGCCTGTGTGCTCCGGGTGGGCTTTGGCGGGGGGTGTTGGGCAAAGCCTTTGCCTAAGTATCCCAACTCACCAGTCCATCTACAGCTAAAGGCACCCAGGGTGTGCCGATGGCCTGGGAAGTGAGTCTTGAACTGCAGGGACTCCGCGTGCTCTGAAGTGGCTGCGGAGTTCTGAAGGGGAAGCCGGAAGCCTGAACCTGGGCCCAGGTCCGCAGAACTGATAGCACCTGGGTAGAGGGAACCATGGAACCGTGGGAACAGTTAAGCAGGTGGTGACACGTCAGAGCGGAATTGTGGGAGGGGACAGACAGAGCCATGGCAGTGAGGCTACCTGCTCTGTGAGCTGGGGATGCCGCTGGCGAGTCCAGGGAGGGGAAGACCCGAGGCTCAGGTGCTGGCAGGGCACCCATGTGACAAGCAGCTTGTGGGGAAGGTGCTAAGCTTGACACCAAAGGTCAGGCTAGAGACAGAGGCTTAGATGATAGACACAGAGTCAGACTGCAGGCTCAGGGGGCTGAGAGATTCTGCCTGGGAACCCCTAGACTGGAGAGCTTGGGGTACAGAGGTTCGGGGAAGGAGGTGCTTCACATATGGAAGACAAAATATAAAAATATTATATCTCCTGACTTGTCAAATGTCTGATATGCCAAGTGTGTCTTCTCTAACACCAAAGAATGGCTGGGTCAGAGATTTAGCTCAGCAGTGTCTCATTTGCCTGGCAAGTACAAGATAGGTCCTGAGTTCAATCCCCAGGATTACAAAAACATAAATAAGTAAAATAAAATCGAAGAATGAACTCTAGGAACACTGGAGGTTACAAGAAGGAAAATATTTCTTAAGAGTTAGCTCTTGAGAGGCAGGGAGGGAGCTGAATGGATAGCCAGGGACCCCAGTTTATGTAGAGCAAAACCCACCCATGTACAACATAGGTAATAGCTATTATCAACCAAAAAGGTTGCAGTATAGTCACTTAGTAACAGTGAGCCAGTGGGGAATAACAAATGTGCATGGAAAGAACAAAGAATTTTCCTGGGAAATGGTGGGTCTGGAGGTCTCAGTCTCCCAGAGGGGTGACCAGTGTCTGTCTGGACTTCCTTAGGCCCAGTGTGACTGCTCAGCTTGTCCTTCGGGGAAGCTGCAGGCCCCATCACTTTGTCACGGTCTTGAGGCCTGGTCTCTAACAGATCTGTCTCCGGCCGTGGTTGTGATGTGTTTTACCTTTGTCCTTATTCTTGAGGGCTCCTATCTGGCTGTCTGGAATATCTTTACCTAACTTAGCTTCTGTAATACTTCTACCTCTTCTCTCTCTGGTCTCCAGACTGTGTCTGGGTCTTGGCTGGTCCCCTGCTGTCCCCAGGGCTGGAGCCAGCTCTCTGTGTCCTAGGGCTGTTCGGGCTTCTTCTTCAGCAGTTGACAGGAGCAGCCTAGGCCGAGCTGTGACCGTCACCCATTGGGTGTCCATCCCAAACCAAGCAAGTCAGTGGTGCTGGAGCTGAAACCACCAAACTGAACTGTGTTTCTGTGAAACTCTCAAACCCTCAGTGAAAGGAAGGTCTAGGGGCGCCTGAGCAAGGAGTTCCTGTGGGTGGGGTGTGGTGGCCTCAGAAAGGAACTTGCCCAGGGGCTCTTTTGTCCCCAGCAGCCCAGGGAGCCTGTTCTCATCCCCCAGTTGTAGGGCCCAGGGCACGCTGCTCACCCTCTGTTAGGGCTGTTTTCCTCTGTGAAGCAAAGGGGAAAAGCAACATCTCATGGTTGCTGTGGCCTTCAGAGCCTGTGAGGTTCCACTCCCAGGGGCCCAGGCCTTCACCACCCCCTCGGGCCGACCCTGGCCGAGGAGGACAGAAAGGGGGGGCAGGCGAGCTGCCTGTGGGTGGTAGGAAGGGGCCTGGGGCTGGACAACCCTAAGGGACAGAGGGAGAGGGCTGTTCTGCCCCAGTTTCAATCCTGTATCTTCACAGGCTGAGAAGGGCCACGGCTACCACCTGAGTGTTACTTTGAGCCCTAAGAAAGGTTTGCGACGGAGATAAGCCAGATACCCAGGCTGCAGACTTCCTAGAAAATGCCCCTCTGCCCCAAAGAGGGCTTGCCTTCAAGGATGTGGAGGAAAATGGCGAGCCTGGAGAAGAAGGGTAAATCCCAGACGCTGGAATCCTCACACGGTCGCGGAGATGTAGGGCAGAGCCTGGCCCGGCTGCCCTTCCCACAGCACCAGTCTGGGGCGAGCAGGGGTGAAGGCAGCAAAGGAGCTTTGATCTGCATGGCCCCGCTGAGGGGACAGAGGAGCTCAGCGTCTGGCTTCAGGGGTTGACTGACAGAAGCCTTGGACCTTGGTATGAGGTTGGCAAGGCTGTCAGGGAGGTTGAAGTAATCATGGGCAGGTCAAGCTGCAGTCTGGTTATTAGCATCTCAAGACTGCCTCTGCTCCTCCTCTTCCTCGTCCACCTCTTCCCCCCTCCTCCCCCTCCTCCCCCTCCTCCTCACCTCTGCTTCCCTCTCCTCCCCCTCTTCTCTTCTCTATCTCCTCCCTCTCTTCCTTCTCCTCCTCCTCCCCTTCCTCCTCCTCTCTGTCCTGGAGATTAGACCAGGACCTTCACACGAAGCTACATGCCCAGTCCTTTCGTTAGTTTTGACTTTGAGACAGTCTTGATAAATTGCCGGGTTAGGCTGCCTCAGCCTCCCAGAGTGCTGGGATTCCAGCCACGTGCCCCCAGGCCTAGCTTCTGGGTAATCTTTTTCATCCTTATAGATTCTGTGATTACCAGGGATCCAACCCAGGCCCTTGCACTTGCAAGGCAGGGGCCTGAACCACTGAGCTAAAACCCTGGCCAAGCACCACACTCGTATAGAAACTTCCCCGAACTGACCCCCAACACAGTCCCTCCTCGTCACGTGCTTGCACAGTGCCGCAGCCTGCTTGTCCGCAGCCTGAGCCACCAGCAGTTGTTCTGGGTGTCTGACTTCTTAATCTCTCTTCCTCTTGGACTGTAGCATCCAGAGGGCTGGGTGTGTCTCTTTCTCACTTTACCTGCAGAACCTAGTGTTTGTGGAATAACTGTATAACAGGATTCAGAGGCTGGGCCTGCAGCTCGTGTGTAGAACCGGTTCTCACTGCAAGGAGCAAACTCTTCACGGTTGGCCCACGTGACTGTGTCCACTCACTTGGGGCTTTCAGCTTCCCGGACTTTCTGAGGGAGGCTGCCTTCTGGAGCCCGGATGAACTCCTGCTGGTTTACGTCTTTTATAGTCACTCCAAGCATCACATGCAGCCTCCACCATAAGTTAAAAACTCAAATTCTAGTCGTAGCCCACCCAACATGGGTTGTTACCCGAGGACGACCTACTGTACAGTCTCACTATGTTGTCCAAGTTGGCCTGAAACTCCCGGGCTCCCGCGATCCTCCTGCCTCCGTGTCCTAAGTAACCGGAACTTCAGGTGAGCATCATAGTGGCCCTCTGGGAAGAGGTTTTGGACCTCAAAGTACAATACAGCCAAAAAACATCAAATATTCTGATTTCAGACCGTGGCCAAACAACAGAATTGTTCAAAATGTCTTTTTTTTCTGGCTCCAGATCCTGTCTTCCTCAGGCCTGCTCTTTCTTACAGTGCTAACTGATGCAATTCCAATCCTGCCCTAGAAAGAAAATCTTCCTGGTTTGTCAACAACTGCAAAACAAGTCTCAGAGGAGAGTTGGCCCAGGATGGGGGTTACCCACTTATAATCCCAGCACTGTGGGAGGCTGAGGCAGGATGATTTCAAGTTCAAGCCCAGCCTTGCCAATTGAGTGACTTAGTGAGTCTGTCCCAAAACCAAAAAGATAGGGTGGTTGCGGTGTAGCTCAGTGCAAAGGTCCTGGATTAAATTCCTGCTACCGCGCACACACACACACACACACACACACACACACACACGCACACACACACACACACACATACACACATGCACACATGCATATACACAGAGAGAGAGAGAGAGAGAGAGAAGCTACAGAAGCACAACTATTTACTATTCTCTATCACAAAAACGGGTTGAAGGGCTGGGGGTATAGCTCAGTGGTAGTGTGCTCGGTGAGTGTATGAAAAGACTCAGTTCACTTTCCAGGATTACAAAACAAACCTGTCAGGTACGGTAAATCTTATCTCTTAGACAAGACTTTCTGTATTGGTCTCGTTTTCCTGCCTAGTGTGGAGATCTGCAGGATGAAGGGGGAGAAACGAGTTAGTTCCTTTACACAGCTCTGTCCTTAGAAGACCTTCTGCCCAGGGAGAGTCCGGAAAGACAACTAGACTTCATACCATCCAACTCGTCCTGGAAATCAGTTGTAGGTCCCTAAAATAAGTCTAGGGTGACAAATTTTCACTCGGGCCATGGGAATATGCTAAATGGACCTAACATGTTAATTGCTTCTCAGCTTTTTCTCCGGACGGGCGGGTCAAGGCAGATCTTTGGCAGATCCCTTCTACCTGATCAACTACAAGCATGATATAGTAACAGAGTATAATGAAAAGAATCTTTAAAAAGTTTTTAGAGATTTAAAAAAACAATCTGAAAAGCAGGAAATTTAACAAGTGATGGGGTTTAAGGCTATATCTCAGACCAAGAGCACGTTTACTGACTGAAACTAAGAACCCTCTAGGTTCAATCCCCAGCACTGGGGGAAAAAAAAGAGAGAGAGAAAAAAATACACTTAGAGCAGCTATGGTTGTTGGTGGTGCACATCTGTATTTTTTTTTAGTTTCTTTTTTTGAGACAGGGTCTCGCTTTGTAGTTCAGGCTGGCCCTGAACTCAGCCTCCAACTCACATCACAGCAATCCTCCTGCCTCTGCCTCCCGAATGCTAGGATTACAGGCGTGAGCCACCACGCCTGGCACTGTGGTACGTGGTGCTGATTGCTGCTGGGGGTGAGTCTCCATGCCCAGTATTGTATGTGGTTACCGGGGATCGAACCTGGGCCCTTGCGCTTGCAAGACAGGTGCCGGAACCACTGAGCTAAATCCCAGGCCCCACATCTGTATTCTTAACACTAAGGAGGCTGAGGCCCGAAGATTGGAAGTTGGAGGCCAGCCTAGGCAACTTAGGGAGAAACTGTCTCAAAATGAAATTTTCAAAGGCTGGAATGCAGCTCAGTGGCAGAGCGTGTACCTGCCATGTGAAGCTGGGGTCTGGTTCTCAGGACTGGGGAAGGAAGGCAGGGAAGTCAGTCTACTGAACCTCTTACAGAGTAGAACCAAAAAAGGCAAAGAGATGAAGAATTGCTCCAGGGGATCCAATGTTTGACTTAAGTCTTTCTGAAAACAAAGAAACACAGACGTTTCCAGAACTGGGAACTGAGTCTCTCCATTAAAAAGATTACACAAGCCCAGCGGAACAACAGCCCGACTACACAGGGGTGGGGCGAGTGTGACGTCACAGGGAGTGTCCTTTCTGTGCTTCAAACTGTGTGCTTGCGGCCTCATCCATTTCGGTCTGAAACCCAGCGCCAGACACACCAATGCAATGCTGCAGATTAAGTTTAGATGGGGCAGGGCCGGGGAGTTAGCTCAGTGGTTCCGGCACCTGTCTTGCAAGCGCAAGAGCCCGGGTTCGATTCCCCGGTGACCACATGCCATACTGGGCGTGGAGGCTCACGCCCAGCAGCAACCAGTACCACATACCACAGTGCCGGGCGTGGTGGCTCACGCCTGTAATCCCAGCACTCGGGAGGCAGAGGCAGGAGGATTGCTGTGATGTGAGTTGGAGGCTGAGCTCAGGGCCAGCATGAACCACAAAGCGAAACCCTGTCTCAAAAAACCTAAAAAAAAAAAAAAAAAGTTTAGATGGGGCAGGTGTTAGTTGTTGTTGTTTTAACACTTTGGATACTTCTCTGTATTTTGATTGACAACAGCCCAAATGCATACAGATATTACAAATAAAAGCTGGGACCGCTGGGAATGTCAAAAAAAAAAAAAGAAAATATGTCCATGTCCATCAGAAGTTGGACCAGAAGTCTTTTTCCTACAACTAAGATTTTCTCCCTTTTAGAGTACTTAATTTAAAATGAGTGACTCTTTTTTTTTTTTTTTTTTGCAGTACCGGGTATCAAATTCGGTAAAATGAACAATTCTATGCTATAATGTTAACTCAAGCTAAAAAATAAATAAATAAAATTACAGCATTAAGATAGTGCCCAAAACACCAGATATTAATTTCCCTTGAAACTTGCTATTTATTTTTTTAAGGTTTTTTGAGACAGGGTCTCGCTTTGTGGTTCAGGCTGGCCCTGAGCTCAGCCTCAAACTCACATCACAGCAATCCTCCTGCCTCTGCCTCCCGAGTGCTGGGATTACAGGCGTGAGCCACCACGCCCGGCACTGTGGTATGTGGTACTGACTGCTGCTGGGCGTGAGTCTCCACATCCAGTATGGTATGTGGTTACCGGGGGATCGAACCTGGGCCCTGTGCTTGTAAGACAGGCGCCGGAACCACTGAGCTAACTCCCCAGCCTGGTTGGGTTATGTTTAAGAACAATTTCAAGCTCTCACAGTAGCACACATCTGTAATCCAGCTACCCAGGAATCTGAGGGAGGAGGATTGAAAGTTTAAGGCCAGCCTGGCAATTCTGTGAGACTTTGTCTTAGAAATAAAAAGGTCTGAAAAAAAAGAAAAAAGAAATAAAAAGGTCTGAGGATGGTAGAGCATACTCAGTGGTAGAGTATGTCTGAATTCATCCCCAGTACCAAAAGCAAAACAAAACAAATCAAAAAATCTTCACAAAGATCATTTCAGATCACTTTTTAAAAATGTGGCAAACTAAAAATAGTATTAAATTTACACTTTTTTCTCTTTTTTGGACAGTACTGGGAGTAGAATCTCACAAACTTTTCCATCTAAACCTAAATCACAGTACAGTAATGTTAAATACATACATGCACATTCTTACGCAACAAGTCTCTAGAACTTTTTCATCTTGCAAAACTGAAACTATTACTGTGAAACAGCAACTCTGTATTTCTCTCTTTTTCGGACACTGGTAACCTTTACTCTATCTCAGTGTATATGACTGTTCTCGGTCTCATGTATGAGTAGAAATGAAATCCTCTTGGCTTATGTCACTGAGCATAATGTCCGCAGTGTAAACCCACAATGTAACATGTGTGAGAATTTCCTTCCTTTTAGTGACAGAATGGTATATCTTCACATGCATCCAATTCTCAGGCATTAGCCATCCCATCTCTTTGAAGGATCTCTTACGTTTCTTCTCTTTTTGGTAGTTGTGAACATGGGTGTATAAATATTCTTTTGATATTCCATTTTCAGTTCTTTTGAATACCTACCCAGAACTGAAATTGCTGGTTCATATAGTAATTATGGTTTTTTGTTTTTGTTTTTTGAGACAGGGTCTCGCTTTGTGGTTCAGGCTGGCCCTGAGCTCAGCCTCCAACTCACATCACAGCAATCCTCCTGCCTCTGCCTCCCGAGTGCTGGGATTACAGGTGTGAACCACTAGGCCTGGCACTGTGGTATGTGGTGCTGATTGCTGCTGGGCGTGAGTGTTCATGCCTAGTATTGAATGTGGTTACCGGGGATCCAACCCGGGCCCTTGTGCTTGCAAGACAGGCGCCAGAACCACTGAGCTAAATCCCTGGCCCAGTAATTAAATTTTTAACTTTTCTTTTCTTTTTTTTTTGGACACAGGGTCTCGGTTTTGTGGTTCAGGCTAGCCTTGAACTCAGCCTTGAGCTCACAGCAGTCCTCCTGCCTCTGCCTCCCAAGTGCTGAGATTATATGCATGAGCCACTTTGCCTAGCATTGCGGAATGTGGTTCTGATTGCTGGTGGGTGTGAGTCTCCACATCCAGCATTGTTGTATGTGGTTGCCAGGGATCGAACCTGGGTCCTTGCACTTGCAAGGCAAACCACTGAGCTAAATTCTGGGCCCAAGTTTTTAAATTCAAGAAAGGCTTTTTAGATATATCAGGGATTGGACCTAGGGCTCTCTATCACTGAGCTACATCCCCAGCACTTTTTTAAAAATTTGAGGCAAGTTCTTGATACGTAGTTCAGGATAATCTTGAACTTGCTATGTAGACTAGGCTGGCTCCAACTCATGGTGATCTTCCTTCCTCGACCTCCTACATGACTGGAAATAGGAAGAATAGCTCTTTGGTCTCTGGGAGGGGTCCTGCCCCGGTGGATGATCAGTGAAGCTCACTGTCAAGGATAATTTATACAGCAAAATCACAACATGGTCAAACCACGATCAACCAACAGCAGTGATGGCGAACCTCTCAGAGATTTCAGTAAGAACAAACAGCCCATATGGCAGCACAGGTGCCTTAGGTTTGCAACCACTGAGCTGCAGGATTTCAAGCACAGCCACTTAGTTAATAGTCACCCACTAGGGAAACAAGGCATGTAGCAAGGCGCTCCTGTCTCAGGCGCTGGGAGGTTCCCAGTGTGTACCACCACGCCCCACTAAGAAGTAACTTTTACTTATCTTTTGCTTGAAGAGAGACAACCACCATAGCTGCTGTGCTAGAGTTCAGGAATTACCCAGAGGTTGTGGTGTTAGGAGAATGAGGCCTGACCCTGTTTAGAGGCCATTTTCCTCTGTTCTCCACAGCTCTGGGACCCAGTCCCTGAGATAAACATCTGCCATTCAGTTCAGGGTGAGGATAGAAGCCCTTGGTAGCACGCTCCTTTGCAGGCATTTGCATAGTCTGCAGGAGGTCCTAGTTAGATTCCTGGCACTGCAAAAAAGGGGAAGGAAGACAAAACCCTCTTTCGAACCCACTTCCCCAGGCTCAAGGTCACAGATTCCACCCAGGTCCTCTGACCCTCCTGTAGGCCCAAGTATCTCTGCCCTGTTCTCCTCTGCTGCTCAGGCCTCCTGGCTCCCCGCGGAGCCCTCCAGTGTTAGACTTTCTTGTTATTGAGCAGGCTGGATTCATGGGGTCACCGGAGAGATGAGTTTTGCAATAAAAGAAAACAGTTTATTTAGAAGGTGAGTCAGGTGAGTTTGGAGACAGAGAGCAAGTCTCGGTCCACCTCCCAGAGGACAGGGCATGGGGGACACTGAGGAGCCAAGGCGTGGGGGAAAGGGGATCGGAGGGTAGGAAGCAGTTAAGGTCGGAGCGTTGGTGATCGACCAGATTACGTCCACTGTTACCACGTGGCCCACCCGTGGGACGGTTTTCTAGACTTCCGAAGTTGGTGATTTAAAGTGGACAACTGCTGGGCGTGTAGCTCAGTGGTAGAGCAAAGGTGTAGCATGTAGGAGGCCCTGGCTCTATCCATCCTAGCAATGCAAAACACAAAATGGGGTGGGGGGGTTAGCTCAGTGGTTCCAGCACCTGTCTTGGAAGCGGAAGGCCCCGGGTTCGATCCCCAGTAACCACATACCATACTGGGTGTGGAGATAGATTCACGTCCAGCAGCAATCAACATCACATACCACAGTGCCGGGCGTGGTGGCTCACGCCTATAATCCCAGCACTCGGGAGGCAGAGGCAGGAGGATTGCTGTGATGTGAGTTGGAGGCTGAGCTCAGGGCTAGCCTGAACTACAAAGCGAGACCCTGTCTCAAAAAAACCTAAAAAAAAAAAAGGGGAAAAAAATGTAAAAAGCACTTAACTAAGAGCAGGTGAAACAAGTTAAATCTGATTCGTTCAGGTTTTTCCTCTTTTCACCAGGGCCACGACTGCTGCGCCGGCACCAGGTAAACAGGGAAGCCTCTCAGACCCCTCACACCGCACCTCAGCTCCTCTTGTCACCCTCCACCTCGCTTCACTGCCCCCCCCTCCTCCCACCCCAGGTTGAAAAGAGTCCTTCGGGACTCCGGTTCTCAGAGCCAAAGGGGGGGCGGAGCCTGTGGGTGCGCTAGGGGGCGGGGCATGGGACGGACACGCCCATCTCGAGGAGGCCGAGCCAGCTTTTGCCAACACTGCCCGGTGTTCCCCAGCAAACATCCACTAGGGGGGCACACCCCTCCAGAGGATCTGCACCTTGGTTTCAGACATTCTTCTTGGTAGGGAGCTGTCCGTACTTCCTGCGCTAATAAAAAGCACTCAGGGGCTAGAGATTTAGCTTAGTGGCACCGCATCTGCCTCGCAAGAGCCAGGTTCTCAGTTCGATCCCTGGTAGCATAAAAAAACCAGCTCACCAGTCGAAGTCTAAAATAAATACACAAGCCTATACTGGCTAAATAAACAATTAAGTGAATGAATGAATAGATAAATAAATGAGGGAGGAGAGATGACTCTTCCATAGAGAATTTCAGACGAAGCTTAGTTCCATAAGAGTGAGAGATTTCAGCCACTTGTTTCCAGAGATGAGAAACTGGAAGGGACGTCACAGCTTTAATGTGGAGAAACCGGAAATGTGTACTTGACAAGCAACCCGGGGCCACATCAACAGTGGTATGTGTAGGTCACGTGCTCCCCAATGTGGTGTGACATGGGGGTGCTTCAATTTTGCAAGATGTCCCCTAAAATCCTCAACTCCTCTTTAGTTATGCGGAAAGAATTAGACAAACCAGCACCAAGGGCCATTCTGTGAAATATCTGTCATAGTCCTGAAGATCATGAGGGTCATAAGAACCACGGAAGACAGTAACCCACAGGGCTCAGCCTGTAACTTTGTAACTTTGTAACTTTGCAGTAGAGCAAAAACTGAAAAATTCTTTGTTTTGTCTTAGTTTTGTGAGACATGGTCTCACTTTGTAGCCCACCCACAGGGCTCAGAATTTAGCTCAATGGTTCTGACGTTTGCCGGGCAAGTGTAAGGTCCGGAGTTCGATCCCGGTGCACAGCAAATTTTAAAAGGCCTGCAGTTCCTGGTATTGCCCCACAATCATCTTGGTAATGTGAACATCAAGGAAATCAGAACTACATGAAGATAGTTGCAAAATACTACAATTTTTGTAACTTTGCAGTAGAGCAAAAACTGAAAAATTCTTTGTTTTGTCTTAGTTTTCTGAGACATGGTCTCACTTTGTAGTCCAGGCTGACACTGAACTATGTCACCCTGGCTAGCCTTCAACTCATAGCAATCCTCATGTCTCTGCCTAATGAGTGCTCGGATTACAGGCATGAGCTATCATGCCTGGCGAAAACTGAAAAGTTCTTTACAGATAGAATAAAGACTAGAAAGAATAGCAAAATGTTAGTAGTAAGTGTATTTGGGTGGTGGGAATGAATACCCTTTTTTCGGTCAAATGTTCCTTAAGTAGAATTTATTCCTTGTATTTTAAACTTTTATTATGACTGAGGAGGAGTTCTTTATAGTGACTATAAATTAAAGCATTTTGACAATAACTCATCATCTCATTTAACCCTCACAAAGAGCTAGGAAAAGACTCCCATATTTACAGATGAGGATCTGTAGGCTCAGAAAACCAAAGCTGTGGCCTAAGTTCAGATAACAGAGGAGGAGCTGGGATTTGAACCCATGATGTTCTGACTCTTGGGTTCTGATGTGGATGGTCAGCCTCAGAAGCAGATTCTCTTTAGCTGGAGGAAGAATTTTTAACTGGAATTAGAACTGTCCAAAGAGTGTGAGCTTCTCCGCAATGTAATGAGTTCCCTATCACTGGAGATGTCCAAGCAGAGGACCATGAACAGCTGTCATTCATTCAACATCTTCCGGCTGTCAAGAGAAGATCTAGATGCTCTGTGCGACAGTGGGAGAGGTAAGACCTGCAACACCCTTTCAGTGAAAAGGAAGCTGAGGTGAGGAGATGGAAGCGCCTTACCCAAGGGAGCCCCCTGCAGAGGGGCCTGGTCCCCCACTGACCCCGCCCGGGGGCGTGGCCGTAAGGCGTGCCTTTGGCGAACAGGGCGTGGCCGTGGGCGTGTCTTGGCGGGAGGGGTGGGGCTGCTGACCCCGGCCCCTCTGGCGGCACAGAGCGAGCCGAGCCGCTGGGACCATGGAGCCAGTGTCGCTGCAGGACTTTGCGCGCCGCCTGGACCGCGCCTCCTTGCCTCGCGTGCTGCGGGTCTACTCGGGAATCTACTCGGAGGGTGAGTAGGCGCAGCATCCCTGTGCTGGCCGGGCCTTGGGACCTGGAGCCGCTCGCTGCCCAGCTGCGGGAGTCCCGACCGCGGACAGCCCCTGGGGACCTCGGCCTTTGCGTCCGTGGACCCGGGCCGCTGACCGTGGGCAGTGTGGGTAGCGCCCAAGACTGAGACCAGCGCCCGGGCAAGGCAGCCTTGCTGGGGCTTGATTCTTTTTTTCCTCCTCTCTCTCCTCCCCTCCCCTCCCCTCTCCTCCCGGCTCTTCCTCCCGGTCGCCTCCCTCCCTCCTTGGTCCCCTGCCGGACCAGGTGGTACCTGAGCCGGCCAGTTCTTCCCTCTCAGTTTAAGCAGCTCTTAAACTGGGAAACCTTCCCTGGGAAACTTTCCCAGGGAAACCTTCCCTGCTGTCTGCTCCGTGCACCCTCGGCACATTTGCTCCCTGACCACGGCCCGCAGCAGTGATGGGTGCATCGTCAGGCGCTGCCCCGAAGAGCTAGAGCGAGGGGCTGAGAGGCGTGGGAGGGAGAGGGGCCCGGGTGGCTGGCCCGACCTGCTCCGCGAGAGAGGAAACTTGGCTGAGTGTCCCAGACCAAGGCTGAGACACTTGGGCCACTCAGGGGACCCCGCCTCACCAGGGCACTGGGAAATTGCATGGATCGGGCCTCAGACTCTACCCCTCTGGGAGCTTCCTGCGGGCAGGAGGAGCCTGGGACCCGCGTCCCCGCCTAGCTCTTTCCTCCTCGCCTCCCAGGGTCACAATAGCTGTCATTCTGCCTGTCCGCGGGTGAGGGCAGGTGGCAGATGTTGGGGCCATAAGATTACAGAAGACCTGACGGCTGTGGGTGTGCAGATGGGGTGAGTGAGCAGGAGGACAGGCGGCCATGGCAACAGGGGCAGGCGCAGGGCACCCCAGGGTGGTTGTCACCTGGTCACCAGCACCAGTTTTGGAGGCAAACCCTGGGCTTCACCCCCAATTCTGCCCTCTCTTGCATGATCCTTTTGAGCGACTCCCTCAGCCTCTCTGAGGCTAAGAATCATTTAGGAATGAGAAGCTGCCTGTCCTCCAGGGACACTGGTGGGGCATCTGCAGCGCTTAGCACTGAGCTAGGGGCATATGTGTATAAATATCTCTGCAGCTGCGTTGCTCGGAAACCGGAAGGTCCACACCCTGCAATGTGAACAGAACTGGTCTTGGGGTAGATAACGAGGTTTTCATTAGCTTCTCCGGGCTGTCGTGAAGGGTCCTACGGAGGCCGCCCTGTGGGGGTGGAGTGGCCTCCAGCAGGTCACTTATAGTTTCCTATCCTTCAGCTGGATGGGGACTCTGTGCTGTCTTTCAGACAGAGATCTTTATTGTGTACCTACTTTTTAAACCAGGACAAGCTCTTTGGGGACAGGGCACAGGTCCCTTGGTGCTTGGCCCTTGCCACACAGGGACCCTGAGTCTGTATCTCCACAGGCTCCATCTACGAGATCGGCGGGAATGAGCGCTGCCTGTCCACGGGAGACCTGATGAAAGTTACCCAGGTTTGCCTGCAGAAGGTGATCTGTGAGAACCCGGGCACAGGCCAGACACTGGAGCTGCCCGCCAACTTCCAGGGTCAGTAAGCGCCCCCCCCATACCTGGCCACCCCTGGGCAGCTCGGAGGGCTTGTCCACTCATACTCTGTCCCTCCTCTTGCTGAGCTTCGCAGCCTCAGGGCCAGGGATGTCCTCGGAGTGATCTGAAAAACACCCTGAGCCTGGGGTGGCTGCACCTTTCGTGTCGGTCTTTCTGGTCACGTCTACCTACCTGTGTTCCAGGTCTCTGTCCAGGGCCAGTCTCCGTGTGCTCCTAACATCTGCTGACATCTAAGTCTGCCCAGGCCTGTGCGCTCTGGGGTGATGAGGCTCAGGATGAGCAGGGTATGTCCAGGTGGCAGTGAGAGGAGGGCAAGTTGGTGCCAGCTCTCAAGAGGGCTCTGGGAGGAGAGGGGCTTTGCGAGTGTCAGATACACAGTGCATGCTGCTGCCGCAGAAAGGCAGGATCATAGAGCCCCGTGGTGTCTGCATCTGCCTTGTCCTGTGACTGGCGGTTCCTCTCCAAGGTCAAAGTGACCACGAGAGGCTAATGTTTTGAATGGATTCAGGACATCAAGGCAGCCATCGACACTCATGAGAGAGGGCTTCCGGAACTGCTTTGGAAAGTGGCAAGAATGATGGGCTA
>PVIR01035590.1:0-16355 GCA_004026965.1 Petromus typicus | reverse complement strand
CACTTGGGTTGTTTCCAAGATGTAGCAATCACAAACTGGGCTGCTATAAACATGGGTGCACATATGTCACTGTGATAAGAGTCTTTTAATTCTTTTGTGTATATACCTAGCAGGGCAATGGCTGGGTCAAATGGGACCATCAATCCTAGCTTTTTGAGGATTCTCCAAACTGATCTCCACAGGGGTTGTACGAGTCTACCGTCCCACCAACAGTGGAGAAGGTTCCTTCTTCTCTGCAGCCTCGCCAACATTTGCCATTGGCTGATTCTGAAATGGCAGCCATTCTATGTGGAGTGAGATGAAAGCTTGGTAACTTTGCCGGGAGAGTGGCAGGTCGTATTTCTCTTTCCTCTGTTCCCAGAGCAATATGAAAGTCTTGCTTTCAGAAGAGGAGACTCAGATCTTCCAGAAGTTCACAAGAATAACTTTTATCCTAGTCCTGTGATAATTTCAGTGTCAATTGTTCATGTAATTTTTTTATAACTTTCCATTGTATCTCTTAAATAAAGACCAGTTAAAATTTTTCACATGAGCTAAGAATAAAGATATGGTCTTGAAGGGATATCAGTTTGCTCTTCTCTTCTCTTCATCAGGATTCTGATTTGCCAGAGTCTTTAGGTGTGTATGTTTGTTGTCCCTTGCAATAAATGAGAACAATGTGTTTGAAAGGTAGACTTCTCCAATTTTAGTAGTACAAGCCTTGTCAGGAAAGGAGCATGACACTGTGAGACCATTAAAAACTCATGTTGAACATTTGACCTTCAAACTGACTTATGAAAATAGGAGTACAGAAACTGACTAAGGCTCACTTCAGCCCTATTAATAATTATACATCAAGTGGACAATTTTTCAGAGGAAGAAGTTAAAACCAGAGCAAAAAAATTGAATTTTCTTATCCATGGCATGCTGGATCCTCCAAGGTTTTTCATGGGATGTTTATGGGCAGAGGCAATTCAATTTTCCTTGAGTTCTTTACATTTTTTCATGAGTGTTATGTGAGGATTTCACCTGGACTCCTCTTTCTCTGGTAGTGGAGATAGTAGACCCGTCAGTGTCAGGAGCTAGATACATTGGTCACCTGACATTTGGAACTAACACAGGGCTATGGTTTGATGTAGTCACATACAAAGTGTTCAATTTTCCGTGAGCTCTTGATTAAACCTAGGGTTTCCTTTGGGTACCTTCATATGCCTGATACTAAACATTGTTAAGCATAATAACTGTAATTTTGAATGCTTGTCTTTTTTGCCTAGCTCCTCTTCTTTTATCCTCAAGTACATTCTAATTGTGGAGTACAGAAAAAGCTGTGTCCAGAAATTAATTCATATTTTAAAATATTGAGTCTATTTGGGATGCTAACCTCTGAAAGAAACATATAGGAAAGACCCATTTTGTTCTAAAGGACATGCAGATATCTAAAGACAGGATGTCAATTTTCTTTCTTTGGAAGCACCTTCAAGTACCACAGCTCTTCGGCCTTTTCAGAAATAAACAACCATAAACACAAAGCATTTCACATGACTGTCTTTCCTTTTTGTAAAGGATATCTAACTGAGGAGTAGTAATATTGCAATTTAGACTGTCATTCAGTATCTCTCTTGATGTTTCTTAATTCACCACATTTTTCAAGGACACAAACTAAGGACAAACTGCTGGTATATTGGAAATTACTTTTCATGCTATACATAAGACCTATGCAGAAAGAAGACTAGATCTGGAGACCTTAGGCACCATTCCAAGCAGAAGAATGCAGAGCCACTTGAGTTCCCAAAGTGTCCCTTGTGAAACTCAAGTATTAGTAGCCAGACATCTTTATCTGAAACAACATCAGTGCTTGCTTATTTTCCCTTAGAACATTCCATATCCTTGCTGCTCTTTAGAGAGAAATTTTGAATCCCTTGGAAGGTGCCAACTATCTGAATAGCTATCTGCGTAGACTAGAGACCCCCGGTTGGCTCCAATAGACACTTGAGCAACAAACAGTACACTACTGAGAAACTAGAAGAGGCAGCTGAAGGCTTCCTTAGATAGTAATCTCTTAAGATATTGGAGTGAAGCTCACTCTTGGAGTTTCCCTAAGCCACCTGAAAAAGAAAATCCTAAAAGATCAGGGTTGGAGACACCTAGAAGCTCCCTTAATCACCTGGACTATGACCCACTGACTTCCAAGACAGAAAGATGGAGCAGGGGCTCCCCTATCTACCTGAGTGTGTGGGGGGATGGGAACTGGAGCCTGAAACAGATACATTTATATTTACCTCAATAATAAAAACTGTGATAATTCTTTTACAAGACAGAAGAGATAGAAACTTCCTTTCCAGTATTTAAGAAAAGAATTATAAGCACTAGCATAGCTCTATTTTGCATGCTCATAGCTGTTTGAATTGACTTTTATGGATTATTCCTTTTGTTTTTCTCAGGCTCTCAGCACATGTTACCAAATTATTTGAATTTATGTTGGGAAAAAAAAGGAAAGAGATCTAACCTGATTCAAAACAGAAAAGATGTGATGGCTCATTTTTTTCTTGAAAGCAGATGCTTTAGCTCTGCTCTACAAGGATGGGAATTCCTGATGACTAAGAGGTTTGTTTAAAAAATAAAAAAATAAAAAGAGAAAATTGACAACAAATGCAGTAGAACTACAAGACAGATCCACAGAACCAGTAAAGAAAAAGAGCCTAGACACATGATAAAGTCAATGTAAGTTCAGAAGATGAATGAAAATCGCTGCTAAAAATGAAGGAAAGATCGACTGGGTTGAAAAAAGGGCCCTGGGAAAACGAATCTCTAAGAATGCCTGTAAGTAAAAAGCCATCTAGGAAAAATGTACAAGTGAGAATTTGAGCATAAGCAGTCCACCGAAAGAATGAGAAAGGTGAACAAATAATTATGGAAAACAGAAACATATTAGTAAAAATAAGCATATCAAACTGTACAGTATACATGTAGAACTGGGATGGTTTGCACAAACCCTTATGGGCCCAGCAGAGCTTAAAATGATTTCTTCCATAACCAGTCCAGGGGAAGACACCTTGGCAACTCCCAAGCACATTTTATCCACACTGAGTGACTGGATCTGTGAATGAGAAGACAATAGAAAATGAACTTCAAGTAAATGGTGGGACTCACTATCTGGGAAAAACACAGAGGCCAAGTGTTTCCTTCCCTCCCCTCATTCTAAATGATGGTACACACTATAAACTATTCTTAGAACTAGGAGAATGAACTTAGCTATCCTGAGTTCTCCACCTTTCATGAATTTATACCATTTTCTAGCAATTCACATTGCTCCAATAAGTAAAATGGAGTTGATTTTTTCAATAAATAAAAGCCTATCCTAAAAAATAAATGATGAGGAGGGGCGAGAAGCTTTCCTAGGGGAAAAAAATTATGAAAGGACAAAATCTTTAGCTGTAAATTTTAGAAAGAGAAAAACCAAACTGTGCCCAAAGGGCTTCATTTGCTCCTGGTTGTCTTGCCAAACTTTAGTGTGCTTTAAAGTGCTGGGAAGTCTTGCTAGAAATGGTCCCTACATTGTTCTTCTGGTCTAGAACAAATAATTGAACCAAACAAGCACAAAGGGTAGTGAGGAACCATATTTACAGCAGGTAGACAGAGAAGCATGTTTTACAAGATGAATATGGGCCAACAAAAATTAGAAAAGGGCTAAGTGTGGACCCTTGTGAAACACAGAACACAATACCCAGGAGCTTAATGGAAACCATGTCTGCATCCTCTATTCCTAAGACTGGGGTCAGATAAATGCCATCCTATCAAAAATCTTTTTCACTTCTCATCAGAACTGAAAATAGCAATTCTGACTAGTATCAGGTGCAGGACTTGAAGAAGTGTTTTCCTACCCACTTCCTGGATCTCTGTTATAGATAAGTTATACCCACTTGCTCATTGGTTTCAGCACATTCTAATTTCTTCCCTTAATAGCTCAGAATGTCTGGTTAAGTTCTGACATTATCCTCTTTTTATTTTGCTCCGAAGATGAGTATTTACATTATAGGCCTGGCCTTTTGAAGACATTTATTCTTGATAGATGAAACTCTTGGTTGAAAAATGATGAAAGGTTTTATTTTTTTTTGATTCTTAGAGTCATGGAAAGTTGGGCAGAAATTTTAAGAAGCATGCAATAGTGGGTTCAACTCTTAGAAATAAAATTCATTTAGATCTGAGAATATTTATATGATTTGGGTAAAGAAATCTGTGGAAATTTTGGTCTCTGTTGAGGGGTCAGGGTGATCCACCCACAGCAAAATAATCATCCTTTCATAGGAGAAATACTAATTTACAGGTGGAAAGGTAGCCTATTCACAGTTGAAAGACAAACATTTGCAAGTTAAAAGGAAATAGTTCAACCCATCTACAGGTGAAAGAGAACTGTACAGGTTTATTGTATTCTTAGAGAGGAGAAAAATATTAAATTAGGCTTCTGTCCTGAAGATGCAATTTTCAAATTAAAATTATGATTTCCCTTGCCTACCCTCTGAATAATTTTTTCTTTTATCCTACTTCACCCCCTCAGACTTTAATTCCTTAATCATAAGGAGTACAGAAGGCCAGAAGATATGTCTTCATGTAACTTCTAAGGAAGTTTGATGAAGAAGCATGCTGATCTCAACTAGTGGGGGACTAAAATTTTTATTATAACTGATCTAAAGGAGACATGGGAAGATACGATTCCATTTTTCAAAGAAACATCGCTGTTCAATAGTTAAAGATCTGATCTCAGTGTCCTTTTATCCCCTGCCACTGGCTCACCAAGAGAAGATGTCAGCGGTACAGGTCTGACACCTTGCTGAAACCCAGATTCAGTCTTTTCACCCACCATAGACAGAATACTTGGAAGTTTGCTGACTTCTGTCATGAAAAAGGAGTTTCAGGAGGAGGTATCAGAAGTATTTATTAGGCAGCGATTTCAGGACACACTAAAGATGAGAGTAGAGTGCCTGTTCTCCCAGTGATGCGTCTACTGATAGGATCTGAAAAGCATGAAGGGGTTGAGCACTGCTCCTTCCATTTGTTTGATTTGGGAGAGGGGAAATCCCAGGATAAGGAGTGAATTTTTCCTCAGAATCAATATCGGTACATTAAGAATGACTCTTGCTTTGCCACCAGAGTTTTATAGTTATGACCTGAGAAAATGTGTGGGAATGTGATTAACAAACTGAAAAATGCTTCACAAGAGGAAAGTACTCAGATTGTAATTATGTTCTCATACTGTGGCTGTTCTGATTTTTTGTTGATATGTCCATTTTTTTATAATTCATCACATTATACACTTTAAATCATTTCTAAAATTAATATCAAATTATTTCATTCAGGTATTTAGCTACTCCAATAAGTTTTAACTCAGTACGCATGTTCTAAAGCACATCTGATACATGCAATACAGTTTTTGGTAATGGAAACCATAACCAAATGAGTAAAACACATTCAGTAATATTTTTGTTAAGTGCTCATTTATATTTGGCAATTTGGTATATTCACATTTTTCTTAAGTTTCCATTTTCCTTCTCAAGGAAAAAGTTTTTAAAAATGTATTTTCTTATAAACTTGAAATTTCAAGAAAATACTATATGTAAGCTCAATAAGACAGTGATAATAATCATTACCATAATTATCCTTCTTTTCCATGTCAAAATAAGTATCATTTTGTTGTATTAACCTACAAATTTATATAATATTTTAGAGACTTAATATTTGCTTGGTTATATACTAAGGAAACAGAGTCTAAAGCAACATGAGGGAAAAATTCATAATCCTCAGGAAACATACAACACATTAGGAAAAATATAATTGAATAAAGAAATAGAATAAAAATGACATGAATATGCATCGTGGTATAAAAAGCCCACACAGTTCAAGTTCCTGGCATCTGAAACTTTGATTGAAGCAAATCATTCTGAAACAAAAGACAAAATATAAAAGCTTAAGAACCTGATTATTATTACAAAGTCAGCTATGCGATATCTCTTAACAGGTCACTTGTTTTTTGAATGCTAGTTCCCAGTCTTTTCACAGTTTGATTAAACTTGTTTTATTGGTGTTAATTAAGCCCATCTTTATGTTCATTAAAGGAATGGTTCAGTACTTGATTTCATGTAGTAAGATTGAATGTGGTAAGAAAGAACATAAGGTAAATGAAGATAAAACAAAATAAAATGAACATTCTTACTTTAAGAGAACTATCATGTATCATGTTACCATACTTTCTGTAAGATATAAGAAGACAAGATAGCTATTTCTTTATATTCTTTAAATAATGAGTAAGAAATCTGGGGAATTAAAATACAGCAATGAAGTGTTCTACAATAGCAGCTCCCACTCCTGCTACCAATAGATCATCTTCCAAGTCTAAGAGAGGGTTGCTTCAGAGCTGCATGGTTCTGACAGGATGACAACTGTCTCTTGTGGCTTAAGTCAGTACATGCAAGTATCCACACCCGAGCTGAAGCCAAACTTGGAAACACTACAATACTTCTTTGTAGAGGTTGTTAGAAGGATTTGTGCTTTTGAAGTAACACATTATTAGGACTATCTCTCCAATCTTCCTTGTTGTGATAATTTTAAGACTTACTTATTAGAAAAAATTAAACTCTTCTGCGGCTCTCCTAAGTACTGATGCAAAAATATTTTGCAAAAGTGATTTATCTTTGTTTCACTCTTCATCTCAAGCATAAAGCAACACTTGTGTTCAACATTAGGGAAGAGTTCTTTCTGTTATCTTGCATGTTAAATGAAGAAACAGCCCTATGCATAGTAGGTTATTAGTGAGTACAAACTGAACAAACAAATAAGTGCTCACAGAGGTATAATAAATAACAAAATCATATGGAATTTAATGGCAAAATACCATAATGTGCAACAAACAATGTTACAGAACTGGTTAGAGTACAAAATCTTAATAAAGCTTACTTTACTCTCACAAGTAGGATGTTTTGAGCCTGTTTTTCCACATCTTTATGCTTGCTTTAGTAATGAAAAACAGAAAGACTGTTTTATTTTTCTTATCACTGTGCAGAAATGATAATGGGTACTTGCTACAATGACAAACAAAGGATTAGAGGATGTATTACTAAGCCAGTGTCAAGCCAACTCCCATCTCTATCCACAAAAGGTGCATGGCTAAATATGAAATGTAGTTTTGAAATAAGAGCCATATCTTTCTCAAATAATTACTGTATTAAAACCAATGTCATTTTGGTAGAGGGAAGACAGCTGAAATATTTAGCTGACGATAGTCTTATCACATAATATTTCTTTTACTGTTTCATATTCCTCCCTTTGTTCTTTGCCTTGATAAAGCTGAATAGTAGAATGTTAACACAAGCTTTAAAAGTTCAATTTCCACTTCATATACTGTGCTTAACTAAAAAATGGTATTATTAGCAATGTCCTCCTTCATCATTATTAACCATTATATTTTCTTTGAATTCATCCTCAAATATCCCCTTTATTACATGTATCAAAGACTTCACTACTTTTTAACTTTCTCATCTTTATTTTTATAATACTTTACTGTGATATTTTTCTGGTTAAGAATCTTGAAGGAATCTATAAAGAAGGCAATGCATACAATCTAAGTACACCTTTGGGAAATTTGGATGGCCCATCTTCTTATTGCATGACATAAAACTGTGAGTCCAATGGCTGCCTTAGATTACACTTGGGATTGCTGTTGGAAAACCACAGTCCATCACCACCACCAGTGGTAAGCGTTAGAAAGGCAGGACCTGGGATTTATATCAGGGGTCTCAACACCTGCCTTGCAAGTGCTAGTGCCAGGGTTCAATCCCAGGTAGCCACATGCAACAATGCCAGAAGTGGTGTCTCATGCCCACCAGCAATCCATACCACAAACCACAATGCTCGTTGTGGTGGCTCATGCCCTTAATCCCAGCACTCTGGGCAGAAGCAGAGGCAAGAGAATTGCTGTAAATTTGAGGCTTACCTGGGCTACATAGTGAGCTCAGGGCCAGCTTGAACTACAAAGTGAGACCCTGCCAAAAAAAAAAAAAAAAAGATTTGGAAAGTCAATTGAAATTTAGAACTGTATTTTACAATGATAGGTTAAAAAATCATACAATGCAATAGATATCGAATTTCCCAACTTGGGAAACATACAATCGTTCCTAATTTTCTTTTATGTAATATATGCCTTTCTGAAATCAACAAAATAGAAATTTCTAAATGTCAATGTCTAAAGTATTTAATAAACAAAAGACACAGCCAGAAAGTCTTCAACATTCTGGAAATGTTCCCTACACAATAAAGTTGACAAGGCAGAATGTCATTGTAGCATTAATTGCAGCTTTCAGAATGGAAGCATATTTCTCTGTAATTAAGACTTTCTGAATCTAAAGAAATATGATCTACATAAGTTTCTCTGATTGTATGGTAAATGTTACATAATAATGAAGTCAAGTGACTTAAATGATTGTGACTGGGCAGTCACAGCTTTGGATAAGCTTCCCAAACTTTCACATGTTTGTCTCAAAATGTTTCCATAGTGCTTGCCTTCCTTTTCCTTGCGAGAGAAGAGAGACCTGGAATCCCTGCCAAGCAGCAGTCTTGCAATAGGTGAGGCTGCCTGACAGGATGCAGTGAAGGACAGCCACAGCCCAGGCCTGTGTTCTGGTTGTTAGATGTTGCTCTTGTTCTGAGAAGAAAAACTACATTTGCAACAAAAGTCTTAAGGATAGATTTAAAGGCACAGGCAGTTACACTCACCAAGGAGCTCAGAATGATTCTCGAACACTGGTGGGCAGGAGCCACACTGCCTTTATGCAGTCACTGCAGCCACTAAGTCTGGGAGCTATGAAGGAGCTGGCACATTCACAATCTGGAAAAAAACACTGTCCAACGACTGAGCACACTGTGATGAAGGAGTGTTATGAGCATCACACTGCATTTGTAGGAAACCTACAGATGTGGGAGCCTGGAAAAATAGGTATTGAAAACACTAAAGAGGGTGGTATCCTTGGCTTTCCAAAGTTAGCAGACTATCACAAGGGCTTTTCTCAGCTGTGGTGTGTTTTCCTCAGCCCTGGCTGACAGGACACGAGTATGCACCAATGAAGTAAATGGATTTTCTTTGTTTCAATCAAGTGTAGCTTGTAGCGGCAACAGCTCAGAATACTTTCTGTGTGCTT
This sequence comes from Petromus typicus, assembly GCA_004026965.1. NCBI lineage: Eukaryota > Metazoa > Chordata > Mammalia > Rodentia > Petromuridae > Petromus > Petromus typicus. The sequence goes on along the minus strand of PVIR01035590.1, from coordinate 7,191 downwards.
ACTTACATCTATTATAAATAGATTTCTTCCACATTCTCTGAATCAAAATCTATGTGGTCCAGTATCCATGTTAGCAAAATCTTTGATCTCCGTATTTATACACGTCTTTAAATTATCTGTCTGACAAGGGGTTCTCAATTGATCTGATACTTTCACTCTGCTGTAAAGATTTATATTCTTAACTTTGACTCCTGGTCCTGATAAACCAAATAGCCTCAGCCACTGCAGCTCTCAGTTACTCAGCAAGTCACCACCTCTACTCAATAGAGCAGGTTTTAAATTTAAGATTAAAATATTCCTATTGTACTTAAGCCTCATTTTCAGCAAATCGTCACTTTTCTTATAGGCAAAAAGCTGTCCATGCTTCCTTATTCCTGTGTAAGAGCAGCACTTTGAGGAGTAATTAAGCCTAACACTCTACCTCACATTGTACCTAATTCTACACTAGCTTTTAAAAAGTCTGACCAATAATGATTAGAACACTCACAGTTTACCTCTACACAGTAATTCTGCAAATCAGTTGTCTCCAAACCAGTGACTGAAATCAGTACTATGCAGAATGCACCTGAACAAGGTCTTTACCAATTTGGGTTGAATGCTTTAGGTGTGAAATATAAAGGATTATCCAAAAATTCAGGTATGAGTGAAATTCTATTTTTGTAAATTTTCTGTATTCCCTCCCCCCCTTTTTAATTTGGTAAATGATTAAATCAAGGAAACACAGCTATGTCTTCAGCCCTTTTTATTTTTTTTTATTTTGATACAAGTCTTATTACATTGCCCAAGCTGGACTTGAAATTGTAACCCTACAGAGTCCGTTTCTCAAGTAGCTGGAAATATAGCTGTGTAACACAAGCCCTTCTTCCCCCAAAATCAATCCGAATTTGACTTTGGAGTATTACTGTGCCTCTCCTCTCCTTTTCCTTATGGTTTTATGAAAAATAGAAAATAGAGGACTGAATGGTGCCTCAGTGGAAGGTAAAGGCTTAGACTCTGTCTGTCGGCACTATCATTGCCTGGAAGCCCAGTGATAAACCTCAGTTAGATGGAATAGAGATTTTATGTCCTGAGCTGGAAACACTTTACTAGATATTTTCTTCAAGGGTTTGGACCACATCACCTTCAGAGATGACGTTTCTATTCGGACACGGCACAAGACAACTCGCCTTGGTCTCATTTGTTTCTGCCTCGTATTCCTCATGCTGTAAAATCACATCACAAATTTCGGTCTTCCAGAGAACCAAGCCTACAAAATTTGTTTAAGTAAACTGGACATTTCATTCAGAATATACAAGTCTTCATTCAGAAGAGAAGCAGTGAAACCAGAAAGTTAGGGGGTGGGATCGGAAGTGGAAGGGCCTAGGAGCGTCCCCTGGAGTATACAGGGCACAAATGCATGTGTGTCGCCAAGGATTCCCATTTCCCTTTGCTTCTGGAGTCTTTTTTATTCCTGCCTTCACAATCTGTAATGTCATGAATTGGGGTCAAAATGTATCTTAAATGATTTACTTTAAATAACTTTTCTACTTTATGTTGAAAGATCTCAATCTTAAAAGTTTTATTTTTTGAAGGACACTATGATTCATGAAGAGGTGTGTACAATTATCACATAGAAGACAACTTCTCTATTTACTTTATTTTCAATGTGTTCGTGCATATCTTTACCACGATTTCTTCCATCTGTCTCATTATCAAAATTATTTCATTCAGTAGACCTGTTGTACCTACTTGTGATAAATCAATACATTAATGGAGTGAAATGTATAAAAAGACAATACTTGTACTGATACTTTCTAGCACTTATTCACAGTTGCTGTGAATCTTTTTGGGAATAAGAATTCTACACATAGGTTTGGGGATTTAGCTCAGTGGTTCTGGCACCTGTCTTGCAAGTGCAAGGGCCCAGGTTCAATCACCTGATAACCACATACAATACTGGATGTGGAGACTCATGCCCAGCAGCAATCAGTACCACATACCACAGTGCTGGGCATGGTGGCTCATGCCTGTAATCCCAGCACTTGGGAGGCAGAGGCAGGAGGATTGCTGTGATGTGAGTTTTAGGCTGAGTTTAGGGCCAGCCTGAACTACAAAAGCAACCCTGTCTCAAAACAAACAAAGCAAACAAACAAAATTCTACATATATATCATGAATAATATATTTTCTGTAGGGACTTCAATACATTAGAATTTCCAATCCTGTGCTGTGCACATATTACATTCAGAACATTATATATATAAACAAAAAATTAACATTGAATTAATCATTAATATTTATACCTGAATATTTTCAGATTTGTTCATATTTAAGTATGACACACGGTAATTTAGAAGCCAAACTTTATCTCTACCATCCAGAAGGGTGGAATCACATATTCTAGGATTTTTAACATCTTGATTCATTTGTAAAATGACAAATGTCATGAGGTGCATGCTTAGGCATGAGTATATATATTTTCTAAGCAGGATTTACTAAGCAACACAGAGTACAAAGTAGTACAGGACATCAAAACCGACTCTTATTGTGGATGTGAAACTTCTGCACACCATTTATTAGTTTTGTAACTTACACTGAGCTTCAGCTGTAAGTATTCAACATACTGATAATAATAACTATAATAGCGATATTTTCTAATTCATGGAGTTCTTGTTAAAATTAATGAGAAGAATGTATATTAACACTTTGTTATGGTATATATATACTAAATATTAAACATTTTATGAACATTAGCATAGATTAATCTTCTATCTGTGATCTATATTAAATTATTTAAATTACAATAAATTATAAGCTAAATAAATTTTATATAAAATTATATTTATCTGAATATGCATGATAATCTCATATTTCTTTTATTCCTTTTTATTCAGTATCTGTCTATACTATTTTCTAAATTTTGATGAAAATCCATTAAATCAGTGAAAAATCCACAAAAAAATCTCATGAAGAACAAATTCATAGCATTAAAATTAATAATCATAATAGAAATAATATTTTCTTATTTAAACATATAGTCAAGTCAAATGTAGATTGTGACAGTTTGAGTTCCAAGAAGTTTCAGGTTTTGTCTGTACACATAGAGAAAATGTAATGTTGTGAAGAGAAATTTCAGTATATGGAATTAGATGTGAGTATGTAATTTTTTTCTTGTGTGGTATTCATAGATTTTGTGGAGAGAGAGCTAATTCAAAAATTATAAAGATAAAAGTGAGGGAAAGAATATCTTTCAATACCAAAATGTACAATAAATGTCTAAGCAAGAAAGAACAGAGTAATTGAAATAGGATGGTCTTAGAAAATCCAGGATGATATGAAGAAATGCTCAACATCACTGTCATTTGAATAATGCAGATGAAAATAACACTGAGATTTCATCTCACTCCACAAAGAATGGCTGTTATTTCAGAATTAGCCAGGAACAAGTGTTAAGGATGCTGGGGAAAAAAAGGAACTCTTCCCCATTGCTGATGGGAATGTACATTTGTGCAACTCTGTGGAGATTCCTCAAAAAACTAAGATCAAGGGTGGGGATTTAGCACAGTGCTTCTGGCACCTGTCTTGCAAGCACAAGGGTCCGGGTCCCAGCACTCGGGAGGCTGAGGGAGGAGGATTGGTGTGATGCGAGTTTGAGGCTGAGCTCAGGGCCAGACTGAACTACAAAGTGAGAACCTGTCTTAAAAAAAATAAAAATAAAAATAAAATAAAATAAAATAAAATAAAATACTAATACATAGGTCCCCTTTGACCCTGCTATCCCTCTACTAGGTATGTATACAAAAGAATTAAAAGAATCACATGACAGCAACATATGTGCACTCATGTTTATAGCAGCTCAGTTTGTGATAGCTGAATCTTGAATACAACCAAAATGTCCATCAACTGGAAACCACATAAACAAAATTAAAATATGATTATTTTGTAGTATGGATTATTACTCTGACATAAAAATGATAAGATTGAATAATTTATAGAAAATAGACATACCCTCAGGATATACTCATAAGTGAAATAAATAGATCACAAATATGTAAATATCATAGCTTTTCTCTGGTATGAGAAAATGAAGATGTAAATCAGTTCTAGAATGCATAGTATATATTGTGAAATAGAAAATATTGAAAAGGAAATGGGGTGTATGGGCAAGTAAATGAGTGGAAAAATGTGATGATAATAAAAAAATGATAAAAAACTTATGTGTATTGGAGTGGAGGTTTTAGGGTGGGTAAGGAAATGGGAAAAATGAAGATTAAGTTGTGTCACATGCTGGTATAAATTCTCAACGTTGAATGGAATCATGATGTGTGTATATAATATACCAATAAAGATTTGAACAAAAACAAGAAAGAAAATCCAGGATGACTGTTTTCCAGATGACCTTAATACATGTTCATATTTAAAGTGAATTCTTGATTTTTGCTTCAAAATACAATGCCTGTGTCTAGTACATTAATATTCTGGGCACTGCAAATGTGCTAATACAGAGTCATATAAACGTATAGGTCAAGGAGTTCATTTGGTATTTCTGTGGGCATTAGCACACAGATACTTGCTCCTTTCAATATAGTCCATAATTCATTTAAGTATTACATTTTCAGCTCTCAATTAGGTTTTCAAATCTTAGTAATCTGATGAATTTTCTTACCATCATGTCTTGCTTTTAATAATTTAGTTCCTGACTCTCCTTTTTGATTTTATGTGATGTTATCATGACCTGCTCACTGATTCTTAATATGCTTTTTATATTTATGTATATAAAAATCTTTCACACATTTAGCATTTTAAGTGTAGATATCACATGAAATAGAAGTATTCTCAAATGCTTTATACAAAATATAATTATTCATGGGATTACATGAAGGGTATGAATTATAATTCTAATTTATTTATGAATAACATAACCTCAAAGTTTCTCCTGTCCTTGCCTGGAAAAGCATGTTTAAAACTCTTCATGTCCTTGGTGATCATTGATTTTTATTTCAAAATAAAATTTAGATGAAAGTTTCTATCATTAAGTTTCAATTCCCTCAATGGAAAGAACTTAGAAGATAAAAATTCTTTATAGGACTACTTCACCAGACTTTACTGTCCACACATATCCTTTACTAAAAAGACAAGCGATAGAAGTTTGCTTTTATAAAAGTTGATAGAGGTTATAGCACAAATAAAGTGAATAACAGACATTTGAATATGTGGTAAAGCCTTGTAAAAAGATCTCAAAATTATAATGCATATAAGTATGATTTATTAGCCTTTCTTAGACCTCTTAAAAAGAAATAAAAGGCTGAGATTGTTATCTGGAGAAACAGAGATTTCTTCCCAGTATCAGAAAACTAATTACAATAACTTTCTGTAGTAATATTGATAAGCATAAAAATAACTTCTTATTCACTTGATTGACTAATTCAGATGGTCCTCAACTTATGATGGTTTAGCTTAATTATTTTAACTTTTTTCTTTCTTTATTTTCTTTTTCTTTTCTTTTTTTTTTTTTTTTTTTTTTAGACAAGGCCTTGCTTTGTAGTTCAGCCTAGTCCTGAACTCATCCTCGAACTCAGCAATCCTCCTGCCTCTGCCTTCCGTGGGCTGGGATTACATGCATAAGTATTATGCCCAGTATTGCGGTATGTGGTAGTGATTTCTGGTGAGCATGGGTCAGCTTGCTCAGCATTATTGAATGTGCTTACCAGGGATCAAACCTGGAACCTTGTGCCTGAACCACTGAGTTAAATCCCCAGTTCCTAATTATTTTAACTTTTGAAGGTCCAAAAATAACATGTATTCAGAAATTATACTTCAAATTTTGAACCTTTCTTTTTTCTTATACTTATAGCAGTATAGGTAAGTTATTGTCTTCCATAGTGGGCAGCAGCAGCAAGCTCACAATCCCCGTCACCCACACCATCCAGAAAATGAACAATTAATGCTCTAAGTTTGTACAGTGTCAACACTGTTTCTTCCAGGCATGTACTGTACAAGTTACATGAACTATTTAATTCATCACCATAAAATAAGCTTTTTATATTAGCTTCTTTGGCTAGAGTATAGAGCATATTTGGTCTAGGCTAAGGTATAATGTTGGGTAAGTTAAGTTTATTAATTTTTATCTGTCCACAAGCCCACCTCAGTCCAGGAGAACCTATGAAACAAAGAAACTCTTTTCAACCCACACTCCTGCCCTCAGTCACCAAGTCACCACATGCTATGTCATTCTTCACTGAGGCTAGTTTGCCAGGCAGCCACTCATCCACTTCTTTATGTTGTGAAGTGAGGTAAAGTTCTAGAAATTTAATCATCACTGTACATTGTTTAGAAATTTCTACGCATTATGATTTCAGATAAACTAATAAGTCAAGTCAGCTTATTATAGTTTTACCTAAAGAAAACCCTAAAATAAACCATGTGCATAATAGCAACCTAAATTTTTAGTATGGAGAAGTCTGAGTTATAGTTTCTAACTTCTATCATATTTAAATCTAAATCATATGATATTGAGGAGAAAATAAATTCATAAATATATTTAAAAGTGTTGATTGAAAGGGCTACAGCTATGTGGCACAGAAAATCGGATTTCATTTTGGATTGAAACACCACTCTCATTACACTATCACATTCATCTAACAACTGTTTTTTTATTGAACGTGCACTATGCAAAATCAATGTTCCATTCATTGAGGATGTAGCAGTAAACAAATGAAAACTGTCTAGAAGGGAAAGCAGAAAATAGTAAAGGAATCAAATAAAATGTATGCTTTATGAGATGTTGATGAGTACCAAGGAGAAAAAACAGCATACATGCAATGGAAATTTGAAGTGCTGGGGGAAGTGAGACCCAGTTGAAATTTTTAGATAGCAAAAGTTTTACTCAGGAGGTATCATTTGAATAAATGCTTATGTAAATGGAAGAATCAGGTACAGAGATAGCAAAGGAAAAGCCCTAGGAGAAGCTTGCCTGATATAGTCAAATAATGTTGTAATGAAAGAATGTGCAGCGAAATGCAAGAACAAAATGCTATTTCATATATGGATCATTGTAGAAATATGGTTTAATTTTGATTGAAAATTTTAAAATGGTAGTAGGATCAGCTTACCTGTTAAAATCACTTTGTTTGCTCTGTTGAGAATAGATGATATGCTGGCAAAAACAGAGAGTTATTCTAATCATCATGACTCACACAGTGATTGGATTGGAA
>PVIR01035589.1:7500-16348 GCA_004026965.1 Petromus typicus | reverse complement strand
GGTGACCAGTGAAACCTCTGAAACTCTGAGTCAAAAATAGATCTTTCCGTCTTTTAGGTTGATTTTTACAGATATTTTGTCACAGTGATGAAATCTGACTAACTCAGTTGGCAGTCATGAGAGTAGAAAGTAACAAAAATCTGTTGAGATTCCAGACTGTCTAAATTACTGGATTTTGTATTAAAGGCAGCAGGAATAATACCACTTAATATTGCCTGACGCCTCCAAATGTACCAGTCACTGTTACAAGAATCTTTCATATGTAACTTCTCATATATAAAATATAATATCAAAATATTATCATGAATGTCCTCATTTGATAGATAAGAGGTCATACAATTGTAAATGTTAATTAATTTGCTTTTTAAAAAAATGAGTTTATTGGTATATTTTAGATATACATTATGATCACATTCATCACTGAAAATTTGTATCTGTGCATGATATATCTTGATATATATTTTCCCCATTTCTCTTTGTTCATTTCACCCCCTCTACTCCCTCTATACGCGTACATTTTGTTTCTGTTTTTTTTTTCTTTTGCCTTCAAATATTTTATTTCCTTTCTTTGCTTTCCCCCTTCCCCTTTGAAGATTTTCTTCTTATTTCACAATATCTATCATATTGCTAACGGTCACCTCACTGTTGTGTGGGAGGCCTATGGGTTTAAAATTGGGTAGTACGTATTTAGGACTCTCAGTCTTTTCATAGCTCTGTATTTTCTCTATATTGCTCACAATCTCACTCTAGTTAGAGGATGAAAGCTGTATATGTGTCTTTTAAAAATTATAAATTTCACTATGACAGATAACGTTCATTAAGAAATAGTAAGAAAAATACTCAAATTGATCAATGTTAAAAGTTGTAATTCTTCATTCTGTTGGCTTATTCTAAAGGCAGACTATTCGTTCAGCATGTGTGAGGCTCTGGGTTCAGTCCCCAACACCAACATTTCAAATTCAAATTCTAGGCCCCCAAAACATGAAACTATTGCTTTGCCATTAGAAAAACAAAAATGATACTTTTGAGACACTATAAAAATTTGTTTGATGAAGAACCTCTAATTCTAGCCCTTCAGGAAAGTATCTTTTAGGCCAAGGACTCAGTCCAGTGGTTCTCACATCTACCAGGCAAGTGCAAGGCCCCAAATTCAATCCCTGGTATCACATACCACAATGCTGAGTGTGCTGACCCACACCTGTAATCCCAGCACTGGGGAGGCAGCAGCAGGAGGATTGCTGTGAGTTTGAGTCTTGCTTGGGCTACATAGTGAGTTTAGAGATAGCCTGAACTACAAGTGAGACCCTGTGTTAAAAAAAAAAAAAAAAAGATGAAGAAGATATTTTTTCTATTTTCCACAATTTGTGCTATGTTTTCATTCATGTGTTCTATTTTTTATTTATATTTCATGAAAAAAAACTTTTAAAATATGTTACTAAAATGGTCAATTTACAACTTTAAGTAAAATCTAATTTAGAACTAATAGGTTTTTAGTTACTATATTCATACCATGAAAGCACACAAAGCAACCTGGCAAAGATATTAGTTTGGCTATAAAATAAACTGTGTCTGTTTCTGCAATATATGTTCAATTTAGAAAAGAAAAAAAATATTTCTACAGTGAACCATTTGGAATAGTAAAATGTTCTTGGCTGTGTGTATTGGCTCTCTATTAAAGAGAATATTCCTTCCCAACAAGCCATCAGTACCAGTTTTTAATGTTAAAAGATCTCCTTCATGAAAAACAAAAATGTACCACTGTTATGGTTCAGACATAAGATGTTCTCCATGTCTCACGTATTCAGAGGTAGGTTTGGAAAAGTAATTGAAAGATGGGGCCACAATATGCATCAGTGGATTAATTCATTGATGAGCTCATGACTAAATGTGCTGGTAGGATGTGGAGCCTGGATAGAGAAAACGGGTCACTGGGGGGAGATGTGTCCTTGGAGGGTGTGTTTCCCATACCAGCTCCTCTCCTCTCTCTCTACTTTCTGTCATACATTCAGCAGCTTTTCTGTACCATGTCTGGCTGGATGCTCTTTTAACCTTGTGCTCAACCAACCACAGACTAAATCCTCTGAAAATCCTCAGACAAAATCAACCTGCCTTGTTTACATTGAAAGTATTGCATATTTTATCTCAGTGATGGGACAGTAATTAATACAGGAAATTAGTGCTGAGAGAGGGATTGCTGCTGTTACTGTATCTGATCATGTGATTCAGAGGCCTCTGGAACTGAGCTGTAGGAAGTATTTATAAAGCTTTGGAGACGTGGACTGGAGAAGCCCTCAAATGCCAAAAGCAGAGTAGGCTAGATGATTCTGGTCAGAGTCCAGAATGAAAATGTTGATAAAAATGCAGACAATAAAGGCCACACTCAGAAGGTTTCAGTTGGTGATAAGAACTTCACTGGAAATTGCACCAGAAGTCACATGTATTACATTCTGGCAAAAAGTGGCAAGAGACTGAGATGAAAGGTGTTAGACTAATTGACCTGTGTGGTGCAGGTACTATTGGCTGTTGTTAACCAGATCAACACCAAGAATCAGGAGTAAAAGCCGAGTTGAATGATTTGAAAACAGTGAGGCCTGACTATAGGGAAAGGACCTGTAATATGGGGGCTCAAGAAAGTGAGAAGAGCCTGGTTACTACAAGGATTAACAACATCAAAAAGAAGGCAAGTGCATCAGGACATTAGGAAACTTGGCTTGACAACATCTCAGAAATAGGCCATATCTCATTCTTTTAAGGCTTCAGAGTGTAAGAGGAGCAAATTCCTGTGAAAAATTTTGCTTTGAGAAAAGAGCACTTGAGTTTGTCCATCCATGCATTAAAGCACTCCTGTAGGCATGGTCCCAAGAGGAAAGGTACTACTCAGCCTAGTAGCACAGTTTGGCATCATCCATGTGGTGCTGGTTTTTCAAACATGAAAAATACAAGAGTTGTTGGGTCATAGGAGCTTCCATCCAGATTTCCAGAAATGTCTAAGAGGCCAAGACTGTGACCTTGAAAGTACAAAGCATAACCTGTGAGAGTGAAGCCAAAGTTACAGTAGAAGCTCTAGCTAAGGTGGAGATGCCACAAATGTGAAACAACTGCTAAGAAATACTATACATAGAAAAGTGCAGCCAATCTAAGAGAGAAGCCAGGTGGACTGCAACTGATCAGGCAATAGGAGCAGGGGCCGCCTCTCTGGAGCTCACATCACACCACTACCTGCCCAAGTGCTGGGCACAAACCTACAGAATTTAATGTCCATCTTGCTGGGTTTAGGTCTTGCTTAGATTCATTTCTTTCCTACCCCCCTACTCCTCCTCTTTGGAATGGAAATGTTTAGCCTGCATCATGGTATGTTGGAAGTACTTCTCTTTTTTATTTGTAGTGGGGCTCACAGTCAACAGTTTACCTTGAGTCTCGAGATTTTAGATTGGACTTTAAAGCAATGATGGAACTGTTAAGACTGTGTTGACCCTTGGAGAAAGACTAAATATAATTTGCATAACAACGTGAACATGAGTTTTGTCTTAGTTGCTTTCTTATTGCTGAGATAAAATACTCAGCATCTACATGTTAAATAATGACAGATAGTTCACAATTTGTAGAGGTTTCAGTCTATACTTCACTGGCTCAAGGGAGAGTAATATGGCAGAGAAGCATGACAGAAGAGAAGTAGTTCATGGATTGCCAGGAAGAAAACAGAAGAACTTCCTTTTTTCCCTTTTTATTCCATCCAGATTATAAATCTAGTAGTTGGTGCCATCCACATCTACAGTAAATCCTTCAGTAAATACCTTAAGTGAATCCATCATCCACAGTCAACAGCATACTGGACCAATCAGTAGATTAATCCAGTATCACACAGCCTTGATCCAGCCACTCCTAAAAGCTCAGTCTGAGTGTATGAAGCTTTGAGGATGATTTAGATATAAGCCCTATGTTTTTAGGAGCTAGGAGAAGTACATTATAATACAGAACTAAAATATCCCCCTAAAAAAAGGAAGAAACTGTTTCAATGGGAAGGGAAACAAGGGAGAAAGGAAGGAAGGGACAAGAATAAAAGTGGAAATAGAAAGAAATATGGAAACAAAGCTTTTGTTCATAGATAGGGAAGGAGGATTGAGTCAAGTATGCCACATGTACGTCTGGGGCTTGAGCACGCTCACTCCTGTGCGTAGGAAACTGGCCTATAGATACTTGGGGGCCTCCCATTCCTCATCTAGTTGTTGACTCCTTCTTCGCTAGGCCAAGAGCTAACCATAAAAGGTACAGCACTGTTGCCCCCTAGGCCACGCCTACTCCCCGTGACAGCACTGTTGCCTATAGCACTGGCCTAAAAGCTATAGCACTGTTGCCCCCTAGGCCACGCCCACTCCTTGTGTTCTATTTAAGCCTATGTAGTCCTCAATATAGCAAAAGCATTCACCAAAATCTCCCCAGAGCGTGTGTAGTGACTCTGCGTGTTCATCATCCCGGTCCAGGCCAGCCTGATCCTAGGCCAGGCACCACCCCAGCACTGAGGACGACTACAACTCGGGGCATGCTCTTGAAGGATGTGTCTCCTTTCCTGGTTCCTCCCTTCTCTTCCTAAATCCTGGCTGCCGTGGCTTGGGGTTTTCTTCACCTTTGCCCTTGTTGTATTCTTTCTGTCTTAGAACTCACCACAGATTGAATCTTCCGAGAACCTCTTTCTTTAAAATGCACATGTCTAATGTTTTGTCCCTGCGATAACTAGTGATGCATCTTACGTTTTCTTTTAACGGGACTTTTAGTGACTGTTGCATATTTGTGAGACTCACATTAGAATCTTTCACTAATACTATCATAGGATGAAAGCTATAACAAAGATTCATTATTTCTAAGCCTACCTTCTTTAAATATATGTTCTTATAGGCAGGAAACTGTAATTAAGCTTGTCAACTATGGTAGTGTTCACAATTCAAGATAAAATTTGGCTCAAGGTAACACTGGCCTTTGTCCATTTCAGATGGTCCTTCTCTCTCCGTTAATCCATAAACTGTCAGTAGCTCCCACAGCAATGAAAGTGAAAACAGGTTACATTTCTGGTAATGTGACCATTTTTTTATAACTCAATTTTTAGTTATGATCTGGTCTGTCTCCTGAAATGCACCATGCTCCTCACTTCTGTGTCTTCATAAAAGTTGTTCTTCCTAAGACTTCTTCTTTTTCTCTGTTTCTAAACTCTACCTCTCATTTAGGAGTCAGCTCAAAATCTCCCTGCAGATTAGTATTCCCTCGTGTCTCTCTTATTGCCTCCCTTCTTCTTTAAAACATGAAGGTATGCCACTCTCTCCTTTGCATTCATGATCTTTACCTTCGTGATTACTGATATTATCCTGTGTGCTAATCTTTGGTCTCTAGAGAGATTATAAATCCTTTAAAGATAGACATATAGTTTATATTTCCTATACTATGTAGTAAATTTCATTACAGGACTAACCAGAAATTTATATTATAAGATAGATAAATTAATGATAGATAATAGATAACTATATCACTGTATGTAGCATATATAAGTATATCCTGTTATATTTATAGTTTTTTTACATTCATAGATGAGCAAGAATTTCCAGGATAGCCTTAATAAATTAAAGTGTGATCGTTACCATTTTCAGATTGCAAATCAAGTAATTCAGGGGGAAAAAATTTTTATTTCGTTGCTATCTATAATAGCTTACTCAAACATTTGGCTTTTAAAACAATGCAGAATTAATTTGTCTAATTTAAAATGAAAACAATATATTTTTCTTTTTGTCTAAACTTGTGACTAAATTTACATCAAGTGCCAGTACACATATCAACAAGTACTTTTTAACTTGTTGGACTAATATGAATGATCGGCTCAAGGGAATGTCTGTGAACAAACTTTTCATCCCAAATTTTAAGAATTGAGTTGTGCAGTTTTGCTGCCCTCTGGAGGAAACTCACGAATCATCACATCTATTAAGGGACACTTTTTGTTCTTGATATACTAAGGTTCTGGGAACTGATTAAATTACTAACCATATCAATCAAACTACAAGTTTAAAATTTGTTACAATAGAAATTATCTTCCAAAAAGTTAAATAATACAACCACTATATTACTAAACTTCTAATCATCTAGCATAAGCTATTGGGTCTATTCTTTACCCTTTATGGATAAACAATGTGAAGTTACAATTTATTCAAAAAAATTCAGGGAGTGTGTGACTTGGTTTCCTCATATAAGCTTTAACAGATAAAGTATCTCCAAGAGAATAATAATTTAAATATATTATTAACAAAGGTATTTCTTTATTTGCAAGTGGATTCAAAATCCCATGATGGTAAAATATGAATATTTGTATAGTTTTAATTTCTCAGTCCTGAGTATAAAGAAGCAAATCATATAAGGAGTAGGTCCTTATTTATTTATTCAACAAAAATTATTCAGAGTCCTAGACGTACCACTTCTAAATAAAACTAAAAGTCAGTTGAGAAACCAAATGACTTCTCTCTTCCACCTGCTCTCTGACCACCCCAAGTGCAGGACCAGTTTCAGTGTGAAAGTCAGCTATCATTAAATTAACAAGGTGTTTTTATGCTCACCTTTTTCTCCCTGGACAATCATATCTTTTTCTGTGTATGTGTGTGTGTGTGTGTGTGTGTGTGTGTTTGTGTGTGTGTGTGTGTGTGCGTGCAGCACGTGTGTGTGTTTCTAAGATTTGAAACAAGGGTCTCCATGCTGCATCCCATAGATAACTCCCTCGCTCTTTCTGTATTTTTCTTTTTGAGTCAGGGTCTCAGTAAGTCACTGCATTGCCTGCAATAGGCAGAATTTACAATTCTCCTGCCTTACTAGAACTGTGGGGTTACAGGCAGGCACCACTATTTATTAGGAACTCCTGCCTGCACATTTTAAAAGTTCAGCAATGTAAATTGTAATTGGGAGTAAACTTCCAGATTAAATGCCAGTCATAACTTTGGTGACAGGAGAAATGAATACAATGGCAAATGTACTGTTACTTCCTCCCAAATCTTCTGTCTGGTGGGTTAGTCTGAGGTTTGCCTCACAACTGTGGCTTTCTGTTAGATCCATGTGTCAGAGGCAGTATCACTCCAAAAAGATATGACTGAATAATTTATTGATTGATTGATTGGTTTTTTGAGACAGGTTCTCACTATATAGTTCAGGCTAGCCTCAAAGTCTAGAGGATCCACCTGCCTCAGTCTCCCAAGTGCTGGGATTCATGACATGTGCCACCATGCCCAGCAAGACTTTTTTAAAATAAGACATGAACAAAGAAACCAGCAGTAGTATCATATTTCATAAGTTTATCTTTGTTGTGAGATGAATCAAGATAACCTTGTTACTGAAATAACTAGTACCAGAAGTTTATCACTAATCACCACGTGGTTAATTTAAACATTTGTTTGATACCCACAGCTCCAACTTAGTACAGATCCTCATTATTTATAGACTTGTGCCACAAATTCCTCCCTGGTGTCCTGGACTGAAGCCTTTACCCGCATCAACACAGATCCTTCATTGCTGCCGTAATGACTGCATCAGTCAAGACACACTAAGTGCTGTAATAACTCCATGCATCCCGAAGCCTAACAGAACGTGCACTTATTTCTTAACCATCTCAGTTAAAGGAGACCTAAGAGGAAGCTGGGTGAAGGCTCTGCTCCATCTCATCATTCATTTACCAGCTTCCTTCCATCTAGAGGCTCCTCCATCCCCTCAGGTTCACGATCTTATGCCTTCTGTTTGCCATGGAGCAAAGAACAGAGAATACAGAATTATGCACAAGAGGTTTAAACTTTAAACTCTAAGTGGCACACCTCACTTCAGCCCAACATACACACGATAGCTAATTTTATATATCAACTTGACTGTGATTTGGGATAAAATCAGCATTTAAATGGGTGACCTTTGTGTGAGACAGATTGCTGTTCTAAGCCGGAGGCAATTCTTCAGCAAAATGCCTGCAGACTTATTCTGTACCATTGGCTTTTTTGGGTCTCTAGCCTGTCAGCCCCAATTATAGATTTTAGACTCCAACCTCTACAATTACATGAGCCAGTTCAAAAGCACATACACATACACGTACAGACATACACACATGCGCACGCGCGCGCGCACACACACACACACACACACACACACACACACATGCACATATACCCCAGAGAAAATTACAAAAATATACTATTTATATTACTAAAAAAAAAAAAAAAAGATGCTAGTATGCTAAATTTTTCTCACTTTCCTCTCCAAACCCATCCCTTACCTTGGTCTTCTTCAATCTGCCTCAAAAGCCCAACATACTACACTGTGTCAAAAATCTCCTTTGCCCTCTGGATTTGGCTAATAGAAGACATTAGTAGGTCATCGGATAACAAAGAAAGATCAAGGGCAAGGTACCTTCTCTTTCTGGATGTCTGTATCACTCACAAGTGATCACAACTCCTGTTGCTTAGACTTTTCCCATGGGTCTTCTAGTTTCTGGTCGCAGTTGCAGCCAAACTCTTGATATTTTGCTGACCTTGTTAAACTTCATTACCTTTTTCCCATACATTTGAAAATACTTCACCAAGTTCTTCTCTGTTTTCTCATTTGAATATCAGTATCCCTTTCTTGCTGGAACTTTGACTTAAACACACAGTGGTAAAGTTAAGAAAATGTAAAATTTATATGAAGAAATTTTTAAACACTAGTAACTTTTAAACACAAAAAATAAGAATTAACAAGTGGATTAATATACTATATTCCTGAACAGGAAGAATCAACATAATAAAAGTGAAAATTCCTATTAGTAAAACGTAATTTTAAATAGATTCCATTAAAATGCTAGGAACAA
>PVIR01035589.1:0-2500 GCA_004026965.1 Petromus typicus | reverse complement strand
AATATAAACACCCCATGTAAATGCACACAGACATACCTGCATATTTGAAACCACCTAAAGAAATAGGAACATGGTTTCTGAGTGATAATCATCTCTGGTTTCAGCTATTATCAAAAATTAAACAACTATTTCATTGCACATGAAGACACAGGACATTTATATTGAACTATATATTCAAGACTAGCTTGCAGCAGAATAGATGTGTAGGGCATATGCATCTGAGCTCATCAGTCACATGTGCAATTAGTAGACCCTTATTTTCCTGCAGTTCATTATCTATTTCAAATTCCCACATGTAAATTGAGCAAGTGATCTAAGGCATCCCTTCCTTCTAACCCTGCCTCAGCCCCCAGAGTGGAGAGAGGCCAGTGAAAAAGACTGGCCATGACATCCCTTCTGGAAACGTCCAAGCCAATAGCAAAAGGAAACCTCAGTGATACTGATACTGGATCTACTTAAATTTTGTTCATTATGTGCTTTTGCATTAATCTTGATAATAAACCTACAATATTAAAAGATTGTTTATCTTTTTAATGAGAAAGTATTCCCCTTCTCCCAGTGACACAAATAAACAGGCAGTAACCCTGAGCAGCTGACAGAGGCACATCTTCCTAGACACATCACGCAGAATCACTTGTAGGTGATATGAATGTAGATAAAGCATGGGTCCTCAGCAGTCCATCTACTTTGCCAGGCTCCACTTCGGAATGAAGGCACAGGTCAAAGAGAGAGCTGATCAGTGTTTAACAGCTTGGTCTCTAGGGTAGGGTGAAGGGACTTGTTTGTAGCACTTGCTTATTTCCACAGAGAAAATTTCTTACTGTGTCTATTTTCACATTACTAATGTGATATCAAGTTCACAAAATTCCTAAAAATTTAACAGTTATTGCTTAGAAGCTGAAACAGGGTACATACAGCCGATGAAGGCATCATTCCCTTCAATCATGAGAACCCACAAACTGAGATTACTGCCATCTTTCTAGGGTAACAATCAAGAAGATAACAAATCATCAAGCCTCAGTTTCCTATTTACAGTGGCTCCATCATTAAGTCTCCATTTGCTCTCAACATTTTTCCTTCAGGGTTTTAGAGAATCAAGAGCAAGAAAAACACTCTATCTCACCTTCCCAACTGTATTATTTACTATTGAGTTCCAGAAAGAGAAATAGACTAGACAAGAACTTAATTATTCAATAATCTGAAATGTATTTTTGCTCAGGATTCTGCAGGTCCAAGATCAAGATCAGGTGGTCCCATTACCTGTATGTTCAACATGCATGTTCCAGATACTGGAAATACTCTTTCTTTACTTGTCTTTGCTTTGATGTCTATTACCTTATAAAATGATTGCTGCAATCTATTTAGTTACATCCAATGCAGCTCATTCATAATTATACCTCACTGACACTCATTCCTCATCTGTGTTGAAGTTCCTTGGGAGTTCAATTGATTGAAAACTCTGTTACAGTTTTTATATTCTCTTCTAAATTGGTATTACTTTCATAATTAAAAAAGTGTTTTTCTGCAAGTGTGTCTGCTTCTGTGATTTTTAAATTTTCAAACAAGACATCTAACTGACCCTAATGAACCAACCTTGGCCAGAAGGGGCAAAGACTCAATGTATATAAGTCAATGTCCAGTGCTTCTAGCTGGCCTGATATGCAAGGTGCTAGGACTGTCCCAGAGAAGAAATGATCGCTGCGTGTCAGGAGTCCATCACATTGGGTATTCTCAATGACCAAGAGGAAGCAACATGCCAGCATTCCTTTCAGGTAAATATTCTGATTGTTCTTAGGCTCATCTATGTCCTAGTTAGGAACTGAACTTGGGTATTTTATGGAATGTTTGGTGAGATTTTTATGTTTGTGCAATATTTTTCTTATTTATAAAGATTTCTTCTGCTTAGATGATTTGCCAGTTGAGTATGTGGGGATTGCTCTCCCTACTTCATTTTTTCAGTCATAAACATGTTATTCTAGGTTTCCCCAGAGGTTAAAATGATCTATAATGTTGTTTAGAAATAGTATCTTTGAATTCTTTCCTGATTATGTATATTTAGCTCTAATATTCTTTTCTAAATATAAAAAGATATATGTCATCATTCTAACAATATGATGTTTAAATTAAATGATGGTGGAGTTAGTGTTCATGATTACCTAACCTTGAAAGAAAAGATACACATGAGTAGATTTTCCAAAACTTTAGGACAGGAAAATCCACTTCACTCTAACAAGTACCTGTCCTACTATTTCACAGGACCAGGAATCAGATTGGTATCTCCATTCAGACCCACGAGTAGAAGAAGCTTGGATCAGCAAGAGTGGCTGTCATTCTCAAGGACCAGAAAGTGGAACAAATATTTTCCCATAAATCAAAAGGAAAATCTACAATATTCATTAAGAATTTCAGTCAGAAAGCATAGATGTTTAAGGGGCTCATATTAGATTCCTGAGTTAGTTGTTACTAATTTTGTGCCCTGAAACAACTGCCTGTACTGTTT
>PVIR01035588.1:0-16358 GCA_004026965.1 Petromus typicus | reverse complement strand
TGTGGTATGTGGTACTGGTTGCTGCTGGGTGTGGGTCTCCACACCCAGTATTGTTATGTGGTTACCGGGGAATCGAACCCGGGCCCTTGCGCTTGCAAGACAGGCACCGGAACCACTGAGCTAACTCCCCGGCCCCCATTTGCCACATTTGACAGATGTCCAGCCGAGGAGAAATGGAGATCTAATAGAAATGGCCCAGACATGTTTCCAGTCACTATCTCTTAAAGGGGTGGGGACTTAGTCTCACTTTTTAAAAGGCAAGCAAGAAATAGCATCAGTTATTTAAAAACAAAAGCAAACAGTCAGGACAACCTTGTCCTGGGGGAGAGGGTAAGGTGCTGTGGTGAGGCTGGGCTCCATGCTGCCTCCCCTTCCTCCTGAAGGACCACAGTCAAGGCTGAAGCCAGGGTTCCTGGAGAACACTTGTGCCCAGACAGACTCACCTGGCCAAAGTATGGAGAATGGATCGGAGAGGGCACAGTAGGTGCCACGGGATCAGCAGGAACCTTCTGAAAATGTACAGTGATGAGGATCAAGAAGCTCAGGGTGCTCAAAACTCAACAATGAACATAAAACATGAAGAAGTAAATCAGAACTACTATCTACTGAATTATTTGGTAACCGTCTCTCTAAAAGTAAAAGATAGAGCTTTCCAAAGGGGCACTGGAGTGACGTGTAAGGAGATCAAGGTGGACAGACCTGTTGGTTCCAGTAGGGTGGGTGGAAGATCCTGGAAATTAGCAGAGCACTGAATCCATCCGACTCTAGGTCTCAAACTCAAATTAAGACATTTTGATAAATGACACAATGGCTTCAAATCACCTCGAACACCCTAGAAAGCCTAAAGGGCTTAAGCCAACAGCCCCATCAAGGCTATAAAAACTGAAAAATATTTTTAAAATATTGTTTATAGGTGACTTATTTCAGCAAAGATAAAAGTATTACAGAAGAAAAATATTGCACTGAATAACTGTCTTTAGAAGACAAATCATTTTGAAAGCTTGTGGGTCATGCATTTTGTAGTGAGTACCACTGTACTTGTAGGACAGCAGAACAGACCTCCTTATCCTTGTGGGTACATTCCAAGTCTCTGTCTGGGTACCTGAAATCACACATAGTTGCTTTTCCCCCACACATATACACCTATGACAAAGTGAATTTATACATTAGCCACTATTTTAATAAGTATTATTATAACAATGTATCATTAACAAGAATAATAAATGAGCAATGTATTGAAATGAAGGTAATATGAATGTGATCTTTTTCATAGCATCTGTTATCATACTCACTCCTCTTTTTGTGATGAGGTGAGAAATAAGGTGAATCATGTGGGCATTGTGATGTATCATTAGGCTCCCATAGAAGGTTTGGTTTTTTGTTTTGTTTGTTATGGTACTGGATATTGAACTTGGGCCCTTATGTTTGCAAGGCAGGCATGATACCACTTGAGCAAATCCTCGGCCTGTGAGGGTATTTTTGAACACAAGCATCGCAATACACCAGCCATGTGATAATAAAACTGTTATCAATGAGCAGGTAGTATATGCATGGCAGATTCTCTGGACAAAAAGATTCATATCTCAGATTGTACAGTGTAAGATTTTACCTCCTGATTCAGAATGGTGAATAATTTTAAAAATATGAACTGTTTATTTCTGGAATTTTTCATGCAATATTTTTGCACAGTGGCTGACTATGGGTAAATGAAACCAAGGAAAGCAAAACCTCAGATGGAGAAGAGAGGAGATTAATATTCTAGTCCAATTCTTTACATAGTGTAGAACAACCTTACAGATTCCTTCTTTGGCTTGTGAACTCAATTTGGAAACAGAAGAAGATACTCATTGTCACAGGGAAGCATCTTACATACACACACATGCATGCACGTACACATGCACACACACATTCCCCACACTGCACAGGGTGGAGAGGAATCTCCCAACTCCAGGTTGACTCTTCCATCTCCCTTGGCTAAGCAGAACATGCCTATGGGATCAGAAACTCTTACACTAGTGAACCAGCCAGATGTTGGTGGCTGCATCTATATCCTGGGATGCTGAGCTACACTGAAGAAGCAGGTAGAACTTGGACAGCACTGCTGAAGAGGAGGGAGAAGCATCCTCCCAGTAACAGGGGTAGATGCCTAGAGGAGAAGGACTCTCCAGTTGGATGGGAAGAGGGCTATTTGTGCGTTGGAAACCGGGTGTTAAAAGGACTAGATTTGGTTTTTGTGGGAGAAAACCAGTGTACTATATTAGGAAGATTACAGGTGAATAGCAACACCCGTGTAAAAAAATAACATGCTTCATAGAGGTTGGACAAGTATAGATGAATATTTTGGCATCCTATATCATATTTATTAAAGATTTCTTTATAAAAATTCTAGTTTATTCCAGAAAAGATTCAAGGTAATTTGTAAAGATATCTAGCATAGAATAAAACAGAAATTTAAAAAAGATGAAGTACTTTTCAGTTATTTTTAAAAATCAGGAAAATAAAATAAAGTAGAAACTAGATGGCTTGGGATCTAAAATGATGCTAGGAGCTAAAGATAAAATGAGCACTCTAACAAGATTACTGATGCATTCCTTTTATTCTATTAGGTAAGGCAGGAGCCATCTGTCTAAAGGTAATCATAAAATATGGCCAGGAAATATGGGCTCAATCACACGCATATTTCCTCTGGTACTTTAATCATCATTAGGAAGCAAGAAAGAATAATAAAAAAGAGAATATTTTGGTTGACAAAGAAAAACCTGAAGATGATGGCCCCATAAATTTTCTATCAAAAGCACCACGCAGACCAATGTTTTACAAAAAGCACAGTGACGGTAGATACATGCAGGAGTTTGCTGGTTAAGAATCATCCAAGAATGAGGGAGTCATTAGGTGCCATATTAAATCGAATGGCTATTTAATAACCAAAAATAGTAGAGAAAGGTTGGGAAAAAATTAATTTTGATAATGAATATAAGAAAGGATAGAACTGGGTTTTTTCCCACAAGCATACTCTCCAAGAAAACAAGTCTTTCTTGTGCTTTTTTTTTTTTTTTTTAAACATAGAAATGGTATCTTAAAATTCACTTAGGGACACTGAGTGAAGATTCTGAATGAGAGACACAACCTTAACTGGCATTAGGACCTCCAGGCTCTACTTAACTCATAAAGCCACGGGTTCTTTCTCTTTGTGCATTTTCTTTTTACAGCAAACACAAGCACGTCAAGGATCCACAAGTGTCAATGTACAGAATGAACCATATGGTGGTGTCTGCAGACAGCAAGCAGGGTGCGACAGAGTTTTAAGAAATGCTCAGAAATTCTGCTTAGGTAATGTCCCTAAAGGAACTGACCTGCTTGCTTTAGAGTTGCTGGGGCACATATTAAAGTTCTGATTCCCATGTCATCTGGATCAGAGATGCTCAGGGAAGCCTGGAAGCCTGTCTCTCCAACAGCTATAGGCATTCTAAAGCTCATGACGTTCTCAAATTCTTACTTCAGAGCATCATGAGGCAGAACTTGGATGTTTATTGTGCATGTGTGTAATTCTGATTATTTATGCATATAAATTGAAGTCTTGCTAATATGTACAAAATCCCTGTGCAATAGTAATGGAGTTGAGGCAGACATGAAAGTGACGGAGACAGTCCCAGAATTCAAGGGAAGGTACCCTTGTTGCTAGCTCTGAGAGATGCAGATACTCTATGAAATGGAGCAAGGGCATGGGAAGGATGAGTTGGGGGTACTTCTGGGAGCTGGCAGCAGCCTTTCCTCCCTTGTTAATTGCACTCTGGAGCCCAGTGGGAGCCAGAACCACTTTAGAGCCTTGCAGAGCCTTTCCTTGCCTTCTGTCTTCTCTTGGCACACTGAAGGAGTTTTGACTGTGTTATGTGGTCAGAGCACAGAAGCCCAGGAGAAAGATCATATCTGCTATGTCTCTTCTTATAGGGGAACTAATACCATTAATTAGGGATCTATTCACATCATCTAACTAGCTTTCAAAGTCCCCAACTTCAAATACCGTCATGTTGGGGGTTACAGTTTCAACACAAGAATTTGGAGGTACATAAACATTCAGTCCATAGCATCAAGTGTTGGTGTTAGGTGCAGCTATAAGATGGGAACACAGGGTGTTCTGGCTTCTAACTAGATGTCCTCCCAAAGCCTCATGCCATCATAGATGAGGCTTTTCTTCAGAGGTAGCTGATTACAGGATGTGATGCTGGGATTAATGATGTGATGCTGGCTGTGAATATGCACAGATGAAACAGACACGACAGAGGAGGGAGGGCTGCAGCAGTCACTTGCTGCTTGCTGCTTTCTACCTGCCGTGCTTTGCCATCAATTCTTTCTCCTCTCTGATGCCCCTCTGCCATGCCACTCTGCCTTGGAGCCAGCTATGGATGAAACCTCTACAAATTGTGAGCTAGGATTAACCTTTAACTCCATGATAACTCCTTTAACTTTGGGTGTTGGGTATTTTATCTCAGTACTTTAAAAAGTAACTAAGACAAAGAGCTTTGTCAAACTAGTCCTTCTAACATGTTTTATGTTTAAATTTTCCCATAATTTAAAGAAAATATTTTAAAAAGTAAATTCAACCAAAGTCTAATTTGCTATAGTAGACTCTTAAAAGTTTTCTTTGAGAAGAAAGGTTTTCTAACATGGCATATTCTTCTTTATAGAATCAGTAACACTTAAAAAAAAGAGAACCTCATTTAACCTGGTATAAGAAAGTTAAAGCACTGAAATCAGGAACTCATATTACAGAACTGAAATCCTGGACTGGGGATCTATCTTAGCAGCAACACGCCTGCCTGGCATGTGAAAGGTCCTGAGTTGATACCCAGTACTAAGGAAAAAAAAAAAAAAAAGCTAAAATCTCTGGAAAAGGATAAAGAGCTCGTGATTTTAATTTTCCCCATGAGAATCCTTATTTTCTTGTGTCCAAAACTTTTAAGGACATTGATTATGGACAATGAAATTATCTTTTGACAATCCAGCTGGTTTCTGGACTGGTAGAGGAGTTCAAAAAAGGCTGTTGGCATCACGCATCCCTACAAGGCATTACTAATTCCATAACAGATTTCTGCACAAAACAAATTGCTAAGGTTCTTAGAAACTTTCCTTGTAAAGTAAGAGTCAGTGACCAGTAGATGTACCCCAGGGGCAATCTGGAAACACAGCATCTAAGCCTCCGCTCCAGACCTCCTGCATTTAACTAGATTTCCAGGAGATTCATGTATATACTGCCATTTGACGAATCTTTAAGTAACGACAGAGGTGTACTCCACACTGTCCCAAAACCACTCTGTATTTTCCAGCAGTTCATTGGGAAACGATCATGTGGTTAGTCTTCTGTCAGAACTAAACACTCTGCAGAGAGATAGTTTTAAAAGTACTATCCTGTGCTTATCAGAGAGTGATTCATAACCAGGTAAAAAGAGAACATGAATGTTCAGCAATAATCTACTGTACCCGATAATTCCTTATCATCATTTCCAGCCAAAATAGCTCTGAGTGGGCTCTGACCTGTCAGGCAGGTTTTATTCTGACTGCTTGTTTCTCCTTGTGGATGAGTTATGGACACCATTACACTCCCAGGCAAGTGGATAGCACTGGCTTCTCTTTGATCTTATATTCTCTTAAATTATACACTGCTGGCTTAGACTTATTGATTAAACACCTAGGCCTGAAATTCTCTGAAATACGGAATTTAATAAAACACAGTACAAGTCTGATGTGGTAACATGAGCTTGCTCTTCCTTTTTCCCTCTCTTCTGTCGCAGTTAAATACTCTCACATGTCTGCCAGCAGATAAGCAGCCTTGAGAAGAAAACAAACAACTCGTGAACTGCAACTTGCCCAGAGCCTTTTCAGGTAATCGTATAGGGACATACATACAGGACATGACACAGAACCCCGGGGAGGCAGCGCTTGAATCTGATTTTAAGTTATAATCTCCTGGCTTCCATGGGGGATTTGAGGAATTTTATTACTATTTCTCTATCTCCTTTCTCCAAAAAAGGACAGAGTCAGTTAAATAATTAAAATAAGAACAAAAGCCAACACAAAAGTAGAAAGGAATAGAGAGAATATGGAAAAAAGTACAGTCTAAGTTTTGTTCCTGCCTTTTCTTTTTCTGATAATTATTTCCACTTCCTGTTCAGTTTTAAGCCTCAACACTTAATTGCTACCTCTTGAAAAAGCTATTCACCTTGGAGGCCAAAATTTTCCAAGCCAAGACTTTAAGAGAAGGGATTTGACATCCTAGATAACAGACCCGGAGGGAGGAAGGCAAGGAATTTAGCCACAAAATTAAACATTAGTAAAAGACTAGGGTAGGAGAGAGAAATTCCGGTGGTCAGCAGGATAGGGCGAAAAAGAACAAAACTGCATTTTAGTAGTTTTAGGGTTCGCAGGAAAAAAGGTCTAATGTTCCATCTGCCTAGGCCAGTGGTGTGGAGAAAAGTGTTTGACAGAAGTGCCAGAATCTTTCCTGAGAAGCCCAGAGACTAAGGGGTCACCCTGAGAGTATTCTCTGAGGCTCCAACCCGAGCTTCAGGGAGGTGATGGCTGAGGACATACTCAGACATACGGCCCTACCATACCCTATGACAATGTTTCTGGAATTCTCCTGCTGATATGAGAGGAGGCCAGTACTGCAGGTGGGATCAAGGAGGATTTGGTGCCTCTGGACTTGGTGACCAATTAGACCACCCAAGTGAGACACAGAAGCAACAGGTTAAAACCTAAGACTGGGCCTCAAGAGCTGGCATGCTCCAGCAGAGAACAGGACTGGGTACTCTTTTGCTTAAGGCCCTTATCATAGTCCCCAGGAAATTAGAATCAACCTCAAAGGAGAAGAAAGAAATGGGAGGTGGAGACTCCTGAGTGGAACAAATAGACATCTTTCTACTGTCCACAGCAATGGAAAATCCTGTCCTAGGTTTGCATACAGTAGAAAAATGTGTACAGTTATATATTTGCAGACTCAAGCTAACATCTTTGATACATATTTATATATAAACAGAAACAAATTAAGTAGAAAGTTGAACTCTGATTAGTAGAGAGGGGCCCACCTAATGGTTCTGAGTTAGTTTTGCCAGTGTTCATGAGTATGAGCCTGCAGGAGGGACCTAAAGGACCAGTGGGCTTGCATATGACAGAAAAGAGATGGCTTAGGTTGTGCTGGAGAGCCTTTCAGGGGAAGGAAAAAGCTAGGTAAAAGGGAGGGGGTGGAGTTAAAGAACCATTTAAAGGTTCCTTAGATTTCCAGTCACTATTCTGATTATGAAACTTTTCTGCATTCCTCAAGTCAAATTAATGTTAGTTTCCATTAGGAAGAGACAAACTAGAAACTTATTAAATAAATAGCAACCAACAGCCTTCCAGAGTAGAGTATGACAAGTGCCTACTGCTTTCTTCTCATAAGCTCTGCTAATTCTACACTGACATAATAAAACAAGCATTCTTAAAATACTGTATACTATTTATCCTGTGAAAGTGAAACTTGCTTATTTTGTTATCTGAACATGCCAAATGTGCCAATGTTTTTACTGGGTTAAGAAAGTGCTGGAAGAATTACTACCTAGCAAAAGATTTATCTTTTCATCAGGCACTTTGACCAAAGCAAAGCAATCACTTAGGAGACTGGCTATTTTCTAAGTGAAAATGGAGACGTTGTGCCAACACATGTCCCCTGGGACTTCCATGAATGATACTGTTACTGACACTGCATGAATAATGTAAATGCTCAGAGCTCCTGGTCCCCAGGGGCCTGCAGGCTCCACTGCAAAAACAAAATAAATATCTGCCCAAAGCATTATGATGCACCTGAAACTGGATACATACATACATACATATATACATACACACACACACACACACACACACACACACACACACACACACACACACATTGAAACATATTGAACTGCACATTTAAAAAAATCAAGCAATCAAACATCTGATTTGGGTGCCTTCTAAGGAAATCATTGTGCCGTCTGAGTGTAGAGTGTGCACATCTCCCCATACTGATGGAACGTTTGAAACTCTTGTTGCTAAGGGTATCAGCATTCAGGATTAGAACCAATAGCACTGCCCAGTTATGTATGTTTGCATCCATTATAATTATTGTCTCTCAAAATTAATGCTTTTGGTATGTGAAATAGTTCAATGACTTTCCATTAAACTCAGATTCATGACAAAATATATTGAAGAGAAGTTTCAGTGAAATATACTTATTCTCAAGAACATTATAAGAGAAATACAATTTCTAATAGTTTTAGAAATAATATGTTAACATAAAGTTTACAGAATCTTAAAAAATTATTTTACGTTTTTAAAATTGTTAACTATAGCACCTATACACACCAAACTCTGAAAACACATCACTATAATCCTTAATTTTTACTGAATTATAATATTCAATGGTTACACGGCCATTAAATCAACTGTAACTTAGAAGATTAAACTATTACAATTATTTTTTGCTAAGGTTCAAGAAAGATGTTCACTGATATTCTTAGATCTCACACAAAATGTGATTCAGGTTTTTTTTTTTTTAATCAACAGTCTTTTGCAATGCTGTAAAAAATTTTCTTTATTTTAACTAATTCTACTTCTAAAATCATTTGGTAGTTAAAATGAGAGAACAGTTCATCTTCCACTGACACTTTTGAATTTTACATATATATGTCACTGAAAACGTTATGCAGCCAACCATAATTCAAATCACTAATGTTCAGTTGAAAAATAAATTTGGTATTTATAATTAAAATATAAAATTATGAATGCGAATTTGTTACATACATCAAAATATTTATGGAGTAATTAAAGGGCCTAAGTAAAATAATTAAATATAATAATTAAAATTAAAAATTACACAAAGGTTGATTTTTCTTATGCACTAAAATAAAATAATATACCAACAACTGTTTATGATTGTGAAATGGAAATGATTCTTTCATTAGAAGTTTATTAATGTATTAACTGGTTTTCAATAAATGGTAACAAGTCATTGTTTAGGTTTGTGACTGGATGAAACATTAATCTAAAAAGTTATATCAATACTTCACTGACAAAATATGTGCAGATATACTTATTAAATATTTAGTAATGAGGGCACACTTTTTGCTAGGAATAAAAACTAGTTTAAACAAACTCTTAGCAGACCTAAAATTGATCTTACTTGAGCCAAATATGTAAAATATATATAATCACATTAAAACATTCATCATGAAAGGCCTTTGCAGATGTTACAAATGGACAGTTGTTAAGAAAATATTTATAAATATTAGTAGTTCAGTTCAGGACCTACTAAAACAGAATTCATCAATTAGTGGCTAAGGTAATGTAAATTAGGTCACAAAATTTGCTAGTACTTTTCCATTCTAGAGCTCTGGGCATACTGTAACTTTGCAGAACCTTCTCATTACATATTTCTGCATCCTACAAAGGTACTCAAGCCAGTGTTAAATTAAAGAAAAGGTTAAAGTCATTTAGGGGTCTGGCAATTTTGGCAATGGCCATATGAAATAGGTCACTTATTCTTTTTCTCTTTTTACATTAAGAAGTCCTTAAAATGAAGTGGTTCTCTTTTGCAATTTAATTGTTCCTACAAGCTTATGTCATATTGATCTTAGAGAAAAAGGTTATCTGTCAGCCTTTCTTCTTTCTGAAATGTCTGGATTCCAATGAGTAAGGTTCATTTAAAGAGTCCTTCCCCCATCAATGTGTAGTGGTGTCTTCAGGACTCTGCTTCCAGAGATGAGGAAGTAATTAGTATGCCTACACTGCCATAAAAAACAGAATCTAGAATGATATTCCTTGTGGGACATAAATCATAGACTAACCAACAAACTGTGGCCTGCATACACTGAATTTCTAATCTTACATGTAGTACGTTCCAATAAATGATTGCTCTTGATTTTACTTGTAATATCAGAATTCAAAATAATAGTTAAAATACCATCAACTCCAACGTTGGTCAGAGTGAATACATATGAAAATATGACCCCACCAAGCATGGAGGTTTTTCTATAACCATCTACAGTTTGTTGCACATTAAAGAATGCTTTTGTAGTGCTTTTTGTTACTTTTTTACTATTAAAAATGTATCTTTTACTTTTGCTTTAATTGTACACTAGAATTATGAACAAATTAGAATAATTTAAAATGACACCATGATGGTGTCTGAGGCTGATGCTACGGTTCCTGGGTGTTCTCTCAAATATTCAGGTGCTGAAATTTAATAGTCAACGTGATAGCATTAGGGGTTGGGGCCTTTCAGGAGTGATTACTTCATGAAGGCTCCTTCCTTTAAGAAGATTAAAGCCTTTAAAAAGAGGCTTTAAGCACCCCTTCCAGTTGCACCATATAAAGACACAAATCCCCTCTCTCCATTAAAACCAGCCCTCACCACACCACAAACTTGCTGGTGCCTTGAATCTGTGGCTCCTCCACACCGGTGAGGAAATACATCTCTCTTCTGTATAAATAACCTAATCTGTAGCATTTGGTTATAGTAGCACAAAACAGACTGAGACAGTCTGTGAAATTCAAACTCTGTTTTTCACTGTAACTCTTAGAAGTCTAGGTTATAATTTCAAATATAAATGTAGGCATGGCCCACTCATTCATACCATACAAACTAACCCAGCATCTTTAACTGAGGATCAATCAGGCTAATTAAGCATTCATTGCCATTTTAATTAACTATCTTTTTTTTTAGGTTTTTTGAGACAGGGTCTCGCTTTGTGGTTCAGGCTGGACCTCAGCTCAGCCTCAAACTCACATCACAATCCTCCTGCCTCTGCCTCCCGAGTGCTGGGATTACAGGCGTGAGCCACCACGCCCGGCACTGTAGTATGTGGTACTGGTTGCTGCTGGGTGTGGGTCTCCACACCCAGTATTGTTATGTGGTTACTGGGGAATCGAACCCGGGTCCTTGCGCTTGCAAGACAGGCGCTGGAACCACTGAGCTAACTCCCCGGCCCTTGATTAACTATCTTAACAATCCTATCAAGTAAGATCTTTTGTCTGTTATATGTAAGAGGGCACTGAGAATAATATATATTCAGAAGTTTGTTCCATATTACATTGATGATTTAGGGGACTAAACCTAGGGCCTTTGTATTCAACTATATTCCAAGCCTTTCTATTTTTTATTTGAGATAGATCTCACCAAGTTGTTCAGGGTGGCCTTGAACTTGTTATATTCTTCCTGCTTTATCTTCTCAGAGCTTTGCCAGAAACTTGAATCTCAAAATTTACCCAGCTCCAGGGCCGGGGACTTAGCTCAGTGGTTCTGAGGCCTGCCTTGCAAACACAAGGACCCAGGTTCCATCCCTGGGAACCACATACAACAATGCCAGGCATGATGACTCACGCACACCAGCAATCAGTACCACATACCACAGTGCCAGGTATGGTGGCTCATACCTGTAATCCTAGCACTGAGGAGGCAGAGGAAGGAGGATTGCTGAATTTGAAGCTGAAATTTACCCAGCTCTAGAAGTTGAACTCTCAAATACTATACTACAATGGTAATCATGCTAACAAAATTTTCCTCCATGACCGTCCTGTCTGAATAAATTTCAAAATCTTAGAAATATCTACTATATAACTGTCATAACTCACAATGAAAAGCTTAGACTAGTTTATTGTGGCCTGATAGTTTTTACCTGTGATGCAGTTAAACTGTAGCACAGAATCATAATCTAAATCAAAGGACCTGAAATCCTCATAAAACTCTAGTCTGCAGATGGCCCTTAATGCCTTCTCATACTGCTTCTTTTTAGCCAAGGGAAAGAGAGTATATAGTTTTGAAGAGAAGGGGAAAAAGTAAGACAAGCCTGAGAATCAAAGTCTGGAAGATAAGAGACTGAGAAAGGAGTGCCAACCTTTCTGGGGCACCTCTGATGATCAGTGCCCTCCAGCAACGTGATCACCAGCAAAGCATAGTAGAGTCATGCTGGACAGAGTTTAAAGAAATTTAAACTCACTCTCATACCTCTGGCCACCAGATCAAAGAATTCTTTTAGAAACAGAATAATTAGTACATATCCATTAAGCAAAAAAGATGTATAAAACATGTTTCATGATGTTTTAGGTAGAGTTCTTTAGAAAAACAAAATAATTTAAAAAATGTATAATTATGCAAGGGGGTTTATTAGGTAGGCTTACTGGATCAGAGGCAAGAGAGTTCAAAATGCCTGTGAGATCAGAGTGCGGAGAGTCCACAGTGGCCATCCGAGCACTACAGAGCCAGAGGATAAAGTAGCTGCTTGACCAAAAAATATGGAAGCCCCAAAACAATAGTGATCAAACATGCAGTGCCAACCTGAAGAAGCAGGCAGGACAGTCACCTGTGTAGGGACTGCGTTAGGAGGCTCAGGAACTCAAGACACCTGGAGATGCATGTCCGAAGGCAATGGTAATGATTGGAACAATTTAATATGGGCACAATTGCTTCATCTTTCCCTTTTTATTCCACTCAGGCTACAAGCCTATTGGATGGTGTCACCTATAACTCTGGTGGGTCTTCCCACCTCAGTTTGCTGTCCTGCATGTCAGTCATCCACAGATACATCAACTTACTAGCCTGCTAGGCATTTCTCAATCTATTCAAATGGATACCATAATTAATGGCCATATATGCCATTATAGAATTACAATATATTTGGGGAGCTAAAATGTATAGGAACAAGAAACAATAGAATGTATACTGATATTGCCAACTTGTTACGGAGAACATTATATGATCATGAGCAATCTTCATTAATATGTTATAGTTTTGCACACTATGATCTCGAAGAGCAACTCAAAGCTACATTCTCCAAGACAGAGGAGAACTGAAAGGTCATATATTTATTTTTTAAGAAGAAACTGAAGGCATCATGGCGGGCATAGTCCTCTCAAGCAACAGTCCTAAGGTTTTTAATTCATTTTACTACTTTCTCCCTCTCCGGTCTCTTCCTCTTGTCCTGCTCATCTTTCTCTTATGTAGCATACTGGCAAATAAATGGCTTTCAATTTCTTTTTTACTGAGAGAAAGGAGAAAAGCTAAAATGTGTATTTATGCCCCAGGGAAAGTTCAGCTGGTCCCGTCCTGCCCTGGGGCTTAGGGAAAGAAAGCTTCCATACCCTTTCTGCTTCTCATCACCATTAGCAAGGGTACAATAATAGTTCAAGGTCAGGATAAAGGTGCATGCTTGGGAATGCCGAACAAACTTCCTTGGATTAGGCTCTGGACTTTGAGTAGTGAGCCCTGAAGCCCTGATCTCCACAGTCAATCAATTCAGCTCACCACAGCAGAAAGTGACACAAGAGCTCACTAACCAGGTATCCCCTTGGGGACCTGGGAAGAAGAGGTCACAGAGGCTTGAGAAAGAGCTCACCCCATCTCTACCCCTCACAGACACAGGCAGCACATTAACAGCTCCCACAGTGCTGCTTTAACATTACTTGAGTTCCTCCTTTCCATAGAGAATGAATGCCAACAAGTCTGAGAGAAATAATTATTGTCTTCAATTCTATAAATGAGGAAAACTGAAAGTAGCTGACTTTGCTAGATCTATGAACTTGGAAGTGGCTGGCAACATAGCTCAGTGGTAAACCCTTTTTTAGAATGTATGAGGGCCTAGGTTTGATGCCTGAACTATAAAAAGTAAGTAATTAAATATGAAAACTAGTAAGAAAGGGATTCAAGGCTTGCACCAGGATTTTCATATCCCAAGTTCTGAAATCTTGATGTGATTGAGCTTCCTGCTCAGACAGGTGCTGAGGTATAAGATTTAAGTGAAGTCCTACAGAATAGGTAACCAGAACAGCAGCATCCCCAGAGAATGACTTGGAGCTAAGCATCAACGCCAAACTGCACACAAAATTCTGTGACTATTAAATAATGCTCTTTGTGAGAAAAAAAGGAGAATTTTTCACTTAAATCACAAAAGTGATCTTACTGAATTCAAAACATCAACTTTGAAACATTAGGCTACCCTTGAAAATAGCCTTCTTCTCTTCCTGATCCATTATGGCTTTGTCATCCTTGAATATATATCTGTACATATAAACTTTTATGGGGACTGATTTGTAGTTCTGGTACACAATGTCATTTGTACCACCGAAGTCTAGCTATTTACTATCCACCATAAGAAGCTGAGCTGCTTGAGTTTGTCTCTGATATGCCTTACTTAAGATTTGGAGGACAGGGGCCGGGGAGTTAGCTCAGTGGTTCCGGCGCCTGTCTTGCAAGCGCAAGGGCCCAGCAACCAGTACCACATACCACAGTGCCGGGCGTGGTGGCTCACACCTGTAATCCCAGCACTCGGGAGGCAGAGGCAGGAGGATTGTGATGTGAGTTTGAGACTGAGCTCAGGGCCAGCCTGAACCACAAAGCGAGACCCTGTCTCAAAAAACCTTAAAAAAAAAAAAAAAGATTTGGAGGACACTGAGGCTTTTAATTCCAAAGTCTTGGGGAAGAGTTTTGTGTTTACATCACACATATTCTTGATGGTTTTATAGACTCTGATCACCTTCCCAAGCCACTGTCTTTTCTGACAAGAACTGCAATCAATTTTGTCTTTCCAGCTGGCTCTCATGATCATTCTGGGTAGTTCTGGATGCTCTCCAGCTCAGTTATGCCTCTTTTGCTCTTTGTTGACTAAAACTGCATATAATCTTTCAGATGGAATTAAGCTGCAACTTGCACAGGATACAGTCCTGTGCTCCGCTCTAGGATGTCCAGAGCCCTCTGGACTTCGGTGTCATACTGGGTGGTAACATTCTGGGTGGAGCCGCTAGGTGACAGCTGATACAGAGTCCAGTGATTTAGTACTGGAGAAATATCACTGTTACTTGGACATTCAAATCAGAGATTTTTTTCTGAGCCTATCTTCTTCCAGGACACCAGTAAAAATGTGAAGACAAATCAATCATTAACTGAAAGCACCGCTTATCAATCTGTCTGTCCCAAACAGTTTTTTCTCCTATTAGTTTCTTAAATGAAGCTGAATTAAAGTAATTCAACGTAATATATTTCTAAGGGCAGGATGACAAGTCACAAAAGAAATAATTCCTGCAAATATCTATGTGCTTCTAAATGAATTTTTTAGAAATACTGTTAACATGGCAAAAAATACTTCAACTATAAATCAAAATTATTCTTAATGGTAAAACACTTGCCATATAATCATTAAAACTTCAACCAAAGCAGTGATTCTGCTATAACCACCATTCACTCATTTTAAAATATTTATTGAGTACTACTATGCGCCAGGTCCATGCTGTACATATGGGTGACACAATGCCAACCAATATACAGTTCCTGATCATAGACTTTATATTACTTCACATTTTATCTTGAACAGTGCTATAAAACTTGACACAGAACAGGATAAAAAAGATAAATTCAATGTTATTTGTCAATTTTGTCATTCCTCAAATTGCAAAACTATTGAAAGACATTAAGTCTACTAACATGATCTCCTTTTCTCTCATCTCTTAAGCCACCATGATGTGAACAGCATTCCTCTGCCAGAGTCCCCCCGCCATGCCCTTCCTCCTCAGAGTCAGCTAACCATAGACTGAATCCTCTACAAACCATGAGCCAAAATAAACTTCTCCTTTTTAAAATTGTGAATGTTAAGTATTTTGTCCTAGTGAGGAGGAAGTGACTAACAGTCACATAAAATATAAGGAGAAAAAGATTTTATGATAAATAACATGCTGAGAGTAATAATAACCACAAAGCTCTTGGAAATTAAAAATGCAAGAACAGGAGGGGTGATACAATGATCATAATCTTTAAGAAATTCTTACACATAATAAAACAAAAAGATTAAGAAAAGAAAAAATAAGAGAAAGAAAAATAAGAAATATTAACAATTAGTCCTGAAAGCTCAACCTGAAATTAAGAAGTCTAGAATAATACTATGAAACTGCAAGAGGAGAAATCTCGAAGAAGAAATATAAGTCTATTTTCCAGGACATTAGTTTCCAGGTTCAAATTTCTACCAAGTATCCAGAACAGTCAATGAAAACTGACAAGGCACAAAATTATAAAATTCAGAACACTAAGAATAAGAATTTCCATAGGAACAGATTAGATTTTTCACATCGAGGGCCAAGAATTAATCTTTCCAACAGAAATGTTGGAAACTAAAATAAGATGGACAATAACTTTAAGATTCTAGTGGCATTGACTTTGTGACAGAGACATTTAATGCTCGGGGAATTCCCGTGTTGTACTTCCCATTCCCTGACAGTTGTGTTGGGTCGATGTGAAGGTCGGGGCAAGATTCCTCACAGGTGCCATAAATGTCACTTCCAAACTGGAAGACTAAAGACTCTTC